>PVKB01001643.1:238308-381301 GCA_004027205.1 Ctenodactylus gundi
GGGCCTAGGGCGTAAGTGGGTGGGGGGTAGGGGGAGGTGGGGCCCGGGTGGGGGGGAGGTGGGGCCTGGGGCGGAAGTGGGTCATGGGAGTTTGGCCTGGAAGGGTGCATTCTCCCAGTTCCTCCCTTCTGTCCCTGCTACCTGGCTGCCCTGCAGTGAGCTACCCTTTTCCTTCTGGTGCTTTCTCCATGCCATTTCTGCCTTGGAGCCAGTGGACTCTGGACTGAACCCTTTAGAAATTGGGAGCGAAATGAACCTCTTTTTTCAGTGGTGAGTGTCGGGTATTTTGTCCTAGCAACAGAAAAGTGATTAATACATGAAAAATGATCAATGCGGGGAGGAATCTCTGTTGTTTCTGGACACTGGTTCTCCCAGCGGAAGAAATCAGAGGGTCTAATTCCTGGGCTTGGACCACAGGAAGGGCTGGTTTTGGAAACGTGTGACCAAGAGGCAGCACCAGTGGGATGGCTTCGACCACTGGTCCCAGCCCCCTTTTTTGACACAAGGCGCTGATTCAGCTGAAGACCATTCTCCTAAAGACCAGGTTGGGGGTGGGGGAGGAAGCAAAGCTCCACCTCCTGTCACATCAGCCGCGACCTTGGAACCTAAAAGACTCACCCTGATAGGAGGCGGGGCTTTCCTCAGCTGTCCTTGTGGCCAGGTTATCCCAAGGCCACTGGCCGCCCCCCGTGGCCCAGGGACTTAGGGAACCCTGGCTTGGGCCCAGGGACCACGATCCACCCCTGTTGGCTCCCATGCAAACCAGTGAGTGAATCAGAGGCAATCCTGCATCCCTAGGAGCTTTGCAGTTTCACACAGGAGACAGGACTCGGGGGCCTAGGTGGTGTCACCATCCTTCCCATAAATTCAGAAATGAAAAAAAAAGGGAAGGAAATGTAACAGGGTACTGTTGAGAAGCCAGAAGTGGGCAGGATTTGTTTTGCTAAATCACAGCCTATCTCCCCAGAAACCTCCCGGAGTCTGAGAAGGACACCCACAGGCCTTAGTGAGCTTTGAGTAAACGTTGAGGACAAGGAGAAAGATGCTACGAGATGCAGTGACAAGTGACAGGTGTTCCAAATGAATTATTCCTGAGGGAAGACATTGTCTTCCTGATGGGAGAAGAGAGGAGTTCTGACATGGTAGGTTTTATATAGGGAAAAACCACATCACGTGGAAGTATCTATGCAGTGTTATTTCAAGTCACCCCAGGGCAGACGGGGAATGTGAATTTGTCACATGTTAAGTAAAAGGAAACGATGTACTCCCTGGCTTAAGGTTTTTATCTTTCTTTTGCTGTATGTTTTCATACCATTTAATATATTCATGTGGTTGGAGTAAATATTTTTAATGGTAAAGATGGATATGACTTACTAGTTTTTCTTAGTGTTTTTTTTTTTTTAATTAAGACAGGGTCTCGCTGTGTAGCCTAAGCTGGCCCTTAACCAGGCTGTCCTAAAATATAAGGCGATCCTCCTGCCTCAGCCTCCTGAGTGCTGGGATTGCAAGTGTGCGCCACCACTCTGGTTTATGTGGTGCTAGGGAATTGAGGTCAGGGCCTTGCAGTTGCTAGGCAAGTGCTGTAACTGCTGTGCTAATGCTCTATCCCCTCTTAGTGTCTTAAAGCTAATGGTCTGAGTAAAAATGTTGTCAGGGGCACTCCAGAGAGGAAAAAAATGACTGGGAACTTGGCGGCACCTGACAGCAGCCTGGCTGCCCCGAGCCGATGAGCCCAAATCCCAGGTGCCTCTACCTGTGTGGTCCGCTCTGGATGCCAGGCTCTCACGGGCAATCCACCAGAGCCCTAAGGTAATTTGTACAACAGCACTGAGGAACCCTGGTATGGTGACATATGCCTGTAATCCCAGCATCTGGGTGGCTGAGACAGGAGGATTGCCATGAGTTTGAGGCCATTCTGGGCTTGTGGTGAGTTCAGGACCAGCCTGGACTATAGAGCAAGACCTTCCTCAAAAAAACAACCAGTAGCAACAACAAAAGCCAAATTCAGGCTCTGCCTCTGCCTTGCTCTAATCACTTAATGACTGAGTTCCAGTTTTAATCTTTACAGTGAGAAATAATCTTTACAGGGAGAGAAATAGAGAATCATCTGGTCCAGTTCCACCACATAAAGTATGGGCCATTCTATCATAATTTATATAATTCTTTTTTTATATTGGAGATTGATCCCAGTCCTTTTTATTGTTCATTATATTTTTATTTTTTTTTTTGTTTTTGTTTTTTGAGTCAAAGTCTCACTTTGTACTCCCTGCTGGTCCTGAACTCACTATGTAGCCTAGGCTGGCTTCAAACCTGGTGGCAGTCCTCCTGCCACAGCCTCCCAAGCTGGGATTGCATGCGTATGCCACCATGCTCGGCTAATTGTTATGTGATTCTGGGGACTAGAGCCCAGGGCTTTGTACATGGTGGGCAAGCACTGTAGTCCCTCAGTGCCACTCCTGGCCCCTTCATTGCTTATTTGAGACAGGGTCTCACTGAGTTGCTAAGTTGCCCAGGCTGGACTCAAACTGGTGATACTCCTGCATCAGCTTCTCAAAGTGCTGGAACTCCAGGTCTGTGCCACAGGCCTGAATCCACGAGGCTCCTTCCTCTTCTTGTCATTATTATCCCTTTGACAGAGCTGGGATCCAACCCAGGCCTTTTGGGTCACCAGCGCTTACTTCTGAGCTACACCGAGTCCTCTCTGTCACTATGATTATTGATATTATTTACCACTGTGTATGTGCCCCCAAACGGTCATACCTGGATAAATATAAACAAGTTATAAATGACTATCTCTGTCGTGGGCATTTCTGTCTCACCCATGACCCCATGGGACTAGAACTGGCCCCAGGCTGCCGTCAGAGCCAGGCAGAAGGGAGTGTTCCATGAAATTGAACAAGAGAGCCAGCGAAGGAGGCCCCAGACAAGGGCCCGGTGTGGCATGTGTGCATGCATGTGTGGGTGCGTGTATGCGCATGCTGTGGAACGGGAACACTTCCATTTGCTGCCTCTAGGATGCTTCCAGTTCAACCCATTACTCTTGGTGGGCAGAGCCTGCTTCTTCCGACTAAGGGCAGATTTATTTAACACGTAAACATTATTATGAATAATTATGGTCCTCCATAACTGTTTACTGTTACGAAAGTGAGAAAGTGATCACTGTCATTAGCATCTTTCAGGTCTACAAATCCCAAATTTGTAGCCAGGCTGGGGGAGACAGAGAGAGAGGGGGGGGGGGATGCTGTCCATGCCACCACCACACAGCCAGAAGCATCATGTTGTAATTCCGAGCTAAGTGGGGGGTGGGGTCTTGATGCAATGGCCCTGAGCTTGGGTGGCCTTGTTGGGAAGATAGAGGAGCAGCCCTCACAGCCCTGTGGTTGGGCCCAGACTCAGTGGCCTCCTGAGTAGGCTGGGGATGGTTCCAGAAGACCCTTTCTGACAAGCCGTGTGCTGATGGCTGCCAGAGGAGCCATCCTGTGGGTCTTACCAGGAGTTTGGTTCCTGCCATGGGCACACACGACCACAGCATGATCACAGAAGGCCACCACTTTCTGATAACCTCATGAGGGACTTTGCTAAAAAGTAGGCAGCAGCTCCATGCATGATGCTTAGCATTTATCAAGTCAGGCCCATCATTGGAAGTGAAACCCAGGGTCACCATTAAAGTTACTTTGGCACAGCTTCCTCATGCCACTGTGGCCTGGTCATTCCCCCTGGCTGCATCTTATAATCCCCAGGCGCTCTGGAGAAGTCCAGGCCTCATTCCAGATCAACTAGATCTCCCAGGGCAGTTCCTAGTACTACCATTTTTAAAGTTCTTGAGGATTTGGAAAGAGCCCGTTGCTCTTGGGCCTTGCTCTCCACTTAGGGGCTTGGCCTCACGAGCAGGACAAACAGGAGATGGTGTGCAGGAGGCCTGGAACTGCCACCATGTCTCCAGCTATTGGAGTTACACAGTGCTTGGGGGTTGCAGGGGTCTACTCTGTAACCTCGTGTGAGTCTCCACGTGAACCTGCTTTGCTCAGAGGAGCTGGGGCCTGTGGGGAGATGGAGGTCCTCTTGTCTTCTGGGTGGAAGGCAGGGAGCCCCTCCACAGTCTCGGGATGTGCACTGTGCCTCCATGCTTAACTATTTCCCAGGATTCCTCTGCACTGAGAACCAAGTGGCAGTTGATTACAGGGCAGATAGCTGGCAAGCGCATTGGCTGACCTCCACAGACACCAGGAGTGAGTGGGGACAGCAGTTCCTCTTCTGGAGCAGCTCCCTAACAGGCAGAGGGGAGGCGTGGGGTGGTGCATGCTTGGTGCTCTTTTAACAAAGAACCCAGGGAAAATCAACTCCAGGAAATTCAAGCAGAGGACAGTTCCCAGGGGTGGACCCCGAAGAGAAAGCCAGGGGTGACTGGGGAACTTTCTACACTGACTGAGACGAGATCACTCACAAGTGAAAGTGAAAAAGCCCAAGGAGAACAAAAAGGAAAGAAGTATAAAAGCCCCAGGGTACAATGTCTGTTTCTGGAATGTTCTTGCCCATGTAGGTTAGGTATCTAGGGCCTGAGGGGCATCAGAGGAGAAGCTGCCTGAGTAGGATGTGTTATTTTTTGCCAGGTGAATCAGGAAGGAAGAGCTTTCATGAATTCAGAGGATGAGTCGTGAAAAAGCCCCAAAATGAAGAATGAAAGCATCAACAAACCCGGGACTTCTTAGAAAAATTTATCCTTGGTGTGGAGAACCAAGATGGCAGGTCAAAGACGGCTCCCGCCCAGGTGACTGGTGAGGAGTGTGCACCAAGGCAAGCAGGTATGGGCACTTGACAACTGGTATTTCCTCAATGCCATGGAAGTGCAGCGTAGACACAGCTCCAAGTCCCGACCCCAAAGGGCAGCCCTTCACGAAAGCAGCCACTGTCTACCTTGCTGGACCAGAATAGCCTCAGAGCCATGGAACTCCGGACATCCCAGGCAGTGTTGAGAGAAACAGACTCCACAAGGAGATGAGAGTGCCAGTCCAAGAAGTCCCTTCCTAGGATGTACCCCGTCTTCTCAGGTCATTTGTCATCTCCACACTTGTGTCATGTGAGTCTTTTGTCTCAACCCAGTAAAGCTGTTGCTTCTGGTTATGGAGTCTAATCTCCGTGCTTCTGGGAAAATATTCTGCAGATACACTGCACATCCATGCTCAGGTGACTTTAAGGAAAAAACATTGCCCTTGCTAATGTGGCTGACCCTCATCCAGTCAGCTGAGAACCTTCACAGCAAACCTGGTTTCCTGAGGAAGGAGGAATTGTGCCTCCAGGCTGCGGCTCCAGCTCCTGCCTGACTTTCCTAAACTGCCAGCCTGCCCTACAGATTTCTGACTTGCCAGTCACCACAATCCTGAGTCAATTCCTTAAAATAAATCTCACTCTCTCCTCTTGCTTTTAGTGCACTGGGGCTTTCCCTTGTTCCCTGCCAGGGGTGTGGGTGCGGTGATAGCGCTTTGCTAGGGTTTAGATCTAAAATGTCCCCTTAAGTCCTGTGTGCTTAGAAGGTGCCTGGACTATGGGGGCGCTGTGCTGATTAGTGGATTCATCATGAATGAGCTTGGGAGTGGGATGTGCTGTTAGGGGCCAGGGCCTGGCTGGATGTGGGTCCTTAGGAGGGCGGGGCCTGGGAGGGTGTATTCTTGGCCCTGGATTCTCCCTCTTTTTCTCTGCTTTCTGGCTGCCACAGGTTGCACAGCTCTTTTCCTTTGGGCCCTGCTGGTACCATCTTTCTGCTTAAGAGCCAATGATCATGAACTGAAACTGTAAGCCCAGATGAAGCTCTCTTCCTTTAAATTGTGGGTGTCATGTGCTTTTGCCTCAGTGACGGGAAAGGGACTAAGACACTCCACTTTATGAAGCTATTGTGAGGCTCAAGTTAACTTTTTTTTCTCCCAGTACTGAGAAGGCCCTGAGCTGCATCCCCTGCACCTTTTTATTGCTTATTTGAGACGGGGTCTTGCTAAGTTGCTCATTTGCCCAAGGTGGGCTTGAACTTACAATCTTCTTGCCTCAGTCTTTGTGTTAACTCTTGTGTATAATGTACTTAGCTTAGGGTCTGCAATACAGTCATTCTCCTCATCATCACTGACAGCAGAGAAGAGGTCTAGCTGAACCTCTTCTTTCACAGAGAAGGAAACTGAGGCACACGTATGGTGTCAGTGCCGTGGTATGTACGTTAACCTGCTCAGTCTCTGTAGCAGTCAGATGAGCTACATGATGTTACAATCTGCAATTTACAGATAGCAAAACTAAGGATAAAGATACCACGCTAGTGACCCATGTCACACTGCTCGTGGCAGCTCCGTGTCTCTCATGTGCTCTGTGGGCTGGGGCAGGACTAACGGCCAGGTCTCTGGGGCATACTCCTTGGTCGTGTCTAGCTTCGGTGGAGTGTGACTGGAAGCCCACCTCAGGACAAGCTGCTTCTCTCTGGTACCAGCTGAGAGTCCCAGAGGGTCCCAGGGTGCGCTCCTGGGAGAGCAGAAAGGGGTAGGAACGACCTTTATAGAGTGAGACTCCAAATGCAGTGACTGACAAGAGCCCACTATTCTTAGCTAGGCCATTTTCACAGAAAAAAAAGTTTTTTTGTTTGTTTTGTTTTTTGAGGTAGGAGTATTGGGGATTGAGCCCAGAGCCTTCACCCTGAATGACATCATTAACCCTTTTAAAATTTTTTATTTTGAGGCATGCTCTTGCTAACTTGCCCAGGGTAGACTTTAACTTGGAATCCTCCTGCCTCAGCTTCCCAGAGTGCTGGAGTTCTACTTGTGTGCCATCATTCTCAGCTGGAAAGTTTATTCTTTTTTAAAAAGAACCTCCTTCCTGGAGTAACACATCAGATACTGCCATTCTTGGTTACCGCTAAGGAGGTGAGGAGTTTGTCTCCTTTCTTCCCGACCCCAAATGACTAATTACAATGTCTCAGGATGAGCAGGAAAAAGACCAGGTGGCTTTCTACCTTCAGGAAGTGGCTTCTTCTGTTGTCTTTATAGTAAGAGTCCCTTTTGCAGGGTGTCTGTCACTCCCTATAGCCCTGGCTTGGGTTTGGTCCCAGCAGGAGGCCAGAGGAGCTTAATTACATTCTTTCGGTAGGGGACATTCAAGGAACCAGGCTTTGAAAATCAATTTGTGCTATGGAAAGGTTAAAAAAAATTAAGCAAGTGAGAAAGTGACACTGGCCCTGGTGTCCTAGAGACCCAATCTAAATATTTAAATTTTAAAGACAGATTTCCAAATGCTTAACTTCATAAAATTTACACACTACCATTCCTGGGAGTGGGGGGTGGGGGGAGTCACACTCCCCTTCTGATCTGGACTGTTCCCACTGTGGACTCACGGGCTCACGGACTGGATCTATCCACAATGGCCATATTTATTTATAAAACAGCATCTGGAAAGGCCCAAACCTTAATGCAAAACCTATTGCTGCCTACAGTCCTGGGCCATACCAGACTAACCAGGAAGATGTTTTGGAAACATCATTGATTGACGTGCTATCCCCTCGGTCCTGAAAAGCCCAGTGGCTGCTCTGTGTATGGGAAGAACTTTCCTCCTCTTCCCTGCCCTCCCTCCTGTCTTTTTGTGGTGGGGATCTTTCTAAGTTGCCCAGGCTAGGCTTGAATTACTGATCATCCCGCCTCAGCCTCCCAAGTGCTGGGGTCGCACCACGCCCAGCCGAATTCCCTGCCTTCTAGCCAACATTCAAATACCATGAACTCCAAGTATGTTGGGGGCAGGGAGGGAACAAAGCCCCCAGCCTCCAGGTACTGGAGGCTGAACAAAATACCTACGTAGGGAGTTACTTGTTGCTGGATCCATCAGGTCCAGCTGCGTGACCTTGAGATACCTGTCCTGGGCAACAGCTGCCCCAGATGGCCCTGAAGGTACCCCTAGAGCTGGGTTCCTCCCTTCCTTGCCCTGATGCTTGCTGGCCATCCCCTCTGTGTTGTGTCCCCCATGCTGCTTGCCCCACGCCAGAAGCTCCATGGTAGCCCAGGCATGCAGCCATGGGGACCATACAGCGTGACCTTTCACCTAACCCATCCCCTTCAGCGGTGGCCTGTCTCACCAGCACACACGCTTCCACAGCCTGCACCCCGTATTTGCACGCAGCCGCCAGATAGAGGAGCACTCTGCCTCTACAGCGCCTGCTTCTCCAAGCCCACTGTGGGCCAGGCACTGCTGGGGCCTAGGACAGATTCGGAGACACAGGATGGCTCCCTGTACCCAGGCTCCACCCAATCACTCCTCCCATTATAATGGGCTGTGTGTTTCACCCCATGTGCCTGACACAAAGGATGTCCCTCAGAAGGTGGCATTTGAGGCCTCGTAAGGGGAAGGTACCAGGAGGTGTTGTGTGTGTGTGCATGCGCACGCACGCCCAGGGCCTTCACACTGAGCTATGTCCCAAGTATTACAATTAAGTCCATTTTAGTTTATTCTTTCATCCTAAAAAGATTTCTTTTTGAGACAGGATCTCACTAAGCTACTAAGTTGACTGGGCTGGGCTCCAACTTGGGGTTCTCCTGTCTCAGCCTCCCAGGGTGCTGGGATGAAAGGAAGAACCAGAAATCTTTACCATATGATACCCCATTGAAGCTTCTGCCTTTTGGGCAAAACGGCTTTGGCCTCTGCATTCAGGGGATTTAAAAGTGCGTGTTTATTCTTCTATCTCCAAGGCTCATTGTTGGGCAGAAAGCCCGTTCTTTCTGATGTACTGAGCTTCCGTAGCATGCATGATGATTGAATAAGTGGGCCTTTCCACAGAGGACCTAACTCTGGGCCAAGGGGACCGCAGGATACCCAGCCTCACCTGCGGAGCTTGTGGATCCACATTTACTTCGAATTCTTGCTCTCCAGGGCTGCTGTAAACTGACCCCACAGGCTTGTTTGCTTAGCAAAGCCCAGTCCCTCCAGAGGCCCTGATGTTGAATATAAAATACCCTCAGTTGCCACACAAAAGGCACCACGTGTCTGGAATGGGGTGGCCCGTCCCTGGAGAAGCATCTCTTTGCAGACCATCTCTTCCCCTGCTTTGTAGGGACTCAGTGGGGAAGGGGAATCTGGAACTTTAATTACTAAAAGTGTGCTGGAATGCTACACTTGAGGAAGTCAGGCAGCCAGGGGAAAATGCTTCAAGTCTTCATGGCCCTGCCTCCCACCTGGAGCACATTAGAGGCCTCAGGGATGCCCTGGCTCGCAGGTGGTCAGAGAGCCAGCAGGGAAGATTCTGGGTCTCTCTGGATCTAGGAGTGGAGTGAGAACAAGAATTAGGAAAAGGAAGAAAGTAATCTTAACACTGAGAGGCTGAGGCAGGAAGATCACAAGTTCAAGCCCAGCCTGGGCAAGTTAACAACTTCTTGAGACCCTGTTTAGAAATCAAAAGTAGAAAATGGTCTGGTGATATAATTCAGTGTGAAGGCCCTGGGCTTAATCCTCAGAAACATTTACTTCCTCTCTCTCTCTCTCTCTCTCTCTCTCTCTCTCTCTCTCTCTCTCTCACACACACACACACACACACACAATCATAGGGATAGTTCCTTGGCCACCGTCACTCCATTGTGGAGACTCTTGAGCTGGCTACTGAAGGGACCCAGAAGCGCTACGTCCTGTCTTCTTTCTTTTGGGAACTGGTGCTTTAGCAACAGCGGTCATAAATTGCACCTGCCAAGCGTCTTAGGCATACTTGGAGAGGCCTGTCCCTGAAGGCTGGGAAGACATTTCTGCCCTAGGAGTCCCTATTAGGATGCACTGCTTCCTGAAAGAAGGACAGGAAGAGGGCCATTTGGACATGTTTCCCAGGCCCTGCTCCCTGATGGCAGCTCTTGCTCCGTGAGTGAAAACAGTACAGATTTTATTCGTGCTCACTAGAGGAATGGCAGCAGGGGGAGCTCTCTTTGGCCACAATGTTTTGGCATGGCATCTCACCGGGGACGAAGCCACAGGGTACACCCAGAGCTCCTCAGGGGAGCCGAAGGGCCAGATGGAACTCCCTGCCTGAAGGACTGACCTGCTGGCAGCATGCTAGGGGTGACAAGCCCCCAATTTACAGAAGTATGCTGAAAGAAGGGTCTAGGGGTGTTATGCTTTGGATCTGGAATGTCCCCCCCACCCCAAAGCCACATGTATTTGGATGTTGTGAAATATCTGTGGGTTCCAAGGGCTCTTAAGAGGTGGAGTCTGGTTGGAAGAGGTGGAGCACTGGGGCTTGACCCGGAAGGGGTGGAGCATTGGGGCTTGACCCTGTCTCTGCCTGCCTGCCTTGCTCACTCTGCCTCCTGCAGCTGCGCTGTGAACAGCTTTTCTCTGACGAGGCCTCCACCAGACTCTTCTGCCGTTGCCAGCTGCCCATAAATGGACTGAAACCTCCTGAAACTGTAAGGTAAATTAAACCTTTCCTTTCTTACATTGTGGGTGTTGGGTAATGGTGTCCAGTAACGGAAAAGTAACTAAGACAAGTGGCCATCTTTTTCTGCTGTTTTTGATGTGTTTGATGTGAGATATTGAACCCAGCCAGGCAATCACTTAACAACTAAGTTGTTGTTGTTGTTTTTTTTTTTTAAACCTGTGGCAGAGCCTTTCTAAACTGTCCAGGTTGACCTTCCACTTGTGATCCTCCTTCCTTGGCTGTCCCAAGTAGCAGGCACCTTCACCTGCTTGGAAAATGGTCCTTAAATCAACTCAGAATTCTCCCTTAGCTCTCTGCCATAGAGAAAACAATTTGAGGAAGCAAGAAATTTGATTTATTTAAAAGGATTAATAAATACACTTCTAAAGTGTATCACGATTGGGTAAGTCCTGGGTCACTTTATCTCCCACTCAATACAGGGGGTGGCATCATAATTATTGGAATATTCTTGACGAGTTTAAAACTTATTAGCGGCACAAACCACTGCAGAATGCCAGGGCTTTCACTACCATTAAGAGCAAGTAATTGCTGACAGGTGTGGTGATGCACACCTGTAATCACAACACTCAGAGGCTGAGGAAATGATCAAAAGTCTGAGACCAAGTTACTAAGTAAGATCCTATCACAAAATAAAACAAAACAAAATGGATGTAGCTCAGTGGGAATATCCTGAGTTTAGTCTTCAGGACTGGAAAAGGAATCAGCCAGCCAATCAGTCAATCCTAGCTCCATGCGTCATAGCTAAGAAAGAGGCAGTGTTTATGGTTGAGAACCTGCCTCCTTGCAGCGTGGGCATCAGCATCACCTGGAGCTGTTAAGAAGGTAAGCTGTCAGGCCGCACCCCCCACCTGCCAATAAGAGACTGCAGCCCTAACCAGAGCCCGGGGAATTCCTCCGCATGGTAAATATTGAGCTGCTTCAGCTGGTGCCTGACGCAGCGCCCTGCCTGGGCTGTGTGTGCCCTGCCACCGCTTGATGTATGGCTGTCTAGGTAGGGCCACATGATGTTTGTCAGCCTCTTTACCTCGGTGCTCTGGGTTCCATTGCATGCTTTGGGATCTCTAGCAAAGGGAAGGATTTAGGAGACTGTGGTGTGGCTGGGTCCTGAACTGAAGGAGACACAGGAGCTGACTCCTGGGGGACCCCAGCAGGCGTGGACACGGGAAGAAGCCCTTCCAATGGACAGACCCCTATTCCAGTTTCCCCTTTGACCTCAATGTCTGCTATGCCCCACTCTATGTGAAGGGTGACCCCAGGCAGGGTCTCAGTGGGGTGACATTTTTTTCCACGGTGAGGATGAAGTTGTGTTAAGCTATGCACCTAATTTTTCAGCCAACAAGGACACAGCTGGTTGGAGGTAAAGTGCTGTGTATATGTTGTGTAGCCATGAAATATACTGTTTTTTTCCTTTGCGGTTCTCTAGTTGCTTTAAGGAACAAACCCCAGCCTTGCCCACTTTAGCAGTGTGAGCTAATCAGCCAAAATAACCAGCACAGAATGTTCTTTTATCCTTTCAAGAAAAAGAAAGCGTAAGTTATATTTTAATTAGGTAGTTATAATGGTGGTGAAGCAGCTCTTCAAGAGAAGTTTCCAGAATTTTGCCTTCTAAGGCATAACTGTGTTCAAATTATCCTAAGAGAGGCTGTAGATCAATCCAACCAGTTTGTGATAAATTTACAACTGGGTTCTGCACAGCAGATTTATATCAACAATTAAGCAGAAGGAAAATGGGTCATAAATTTTGGCTGGCACAGTCCAGCACCAAAGAGACGAAGAGAGAGTGGTTTGGCCAGATCAGAAGTCAATAATTTCAACATAAAGTGCTAACGCTCTAGCAAAAACAGTTTATGTAGGAAGAATTTGATTTCACCATCTTACCTATTCAAAATTATAATTGGAAGCATGTATATATGTGTGTGTATATATATATGTTTTATATATAATGAAGCATTTGAACAACAAGGTCTAACGAGGACGTTGGGATGTGTGTTCAGCTACACATGTGATATAAATGGTACAGATCTTTCCCTGCTCCTTGACTGACTACTGGAGTTAATGCATGTGTCTCCTCTTCAATACGACAGAGACAACAAGTCTTCCAAGAGATGAGTGACTTGTGACGGAAGTGCTAGGGTTTGAATGTGTCCCTAGAATTCATACATTGGAAACTCAATTCCCAGTCCACATATGGATGGTATTTGGAGGTGGGGCCCTGGGGAAGTAATTAGGTTTAGATGTAGTTAGGAGCTTTCCCCCTCCCACAGTGCCATTAGTGACCTTGTAGGAAAAAGAAGAGAGATCTAAGCTGGCACATTTTCTGTGTCACCATGCGATATCTTTGTCTATGTTATGACACAGCAAGGTGACCTTTGCCAGATGTCAAGCAAAGGTGCCAGGTGTTTGGACTTCCCAGCCTCCAGAACTTCTGTTCTTTATAAATTATCCAGCCTCAGGTATTTGGTTATAGCAGTAGAATTGGACTAAGATAGAAAGTTCTGAATTGAGTTTTGATGTTGAGGCAAGAGGAAGAAGGCAGGCCACATGAAACTTCCAAATGAGATGATTTGGAAGGAATTACGTGTATTTAGAAATATACAGCCTAGAAGCACAAAGTGTCGGATCGCTTTTCATCTATATTGTACATTGGAGCAAAAATCTGTCCTCCGAAAGGAGAGAGGTGGCCTGGGTCTCTTTGGGTCAAAGTAGGTGATAAGAGAAGGCATATTGCCACACCAGAGGTGGAGGTTTCCTTAGTGTGAAGAAAGGCCTTTGGGCATGGGAAGCAGGGAGCTTGGTTCTCTGAGTGTTAGGTCACTGCGTACCACCTTTCATGGCTGATGTGGATGGTGAAGGATGCCATCAGGTGAGCTGCTATACCAGCGAGATCCTCCCGAACAGGCAGCATGGATTTACTCCACTCATCACCGGGTGTGTAAAGGAGCCATGCTACTTAGAGGGGTGGGCTGTCCTAGGCACTGCTGGACTTACACCCTTGAGTTTGGAACGCTGGTTTTAAGGGAGGTGAATATAACCTCAGATCAAGAATTTAGAAAGCAGAGTTCTAATCTGAGGGCCATAAATTCTGTGGCCAGGGACAGACTCGCTGTGTTCTTGCCCCTTGGAAGCCTTTACCCCACATCCAATAGTGGGGATGTGGGTGTCTGCTCTACCTGCACAGGAAGTCGCAGTGGTCCAGGTGAGGCCCACTGCAGAGATGGGCGAGTGACCCAAGCCGACGCCAGGCAGGGCATCACGGTCCCTCATCCGCAGTGGTTGGCAGAGGGCCGGCACACAACCTGGGATGTAGTGAGGCTTTTGAAGAGACTTCCAGGAAAGAGACTCTGGCTCCCTCTTTCTGGGCTTGAACCTGCTGTCTGCTACCCCCACACTCAGCTTGTCACAGGGATGTGAGGCAAGCTTGGCAGGTAACATGTCATTGACCCAGGGTGGAGTGTCTCCCACCTCTCGGTCCTAGAGCCATTGGGGGTCTCCAACAGAATGGCTGAGAGAGATGGGGCAGCCCCTGAGCTGGGCCCCTGCTCAGAAGCAGAACTGCCTATTTAAGCAAAAGACAAGAACCAGGGGAAGGGGACAGCAGAGAGAATGGCCAAGGTGTGTTTCCCTTTGGCTCTGTGGGTGTTGAAGAGGGCACCGAGCTGAAGCCATCCTGCCAGTAGCTTCCCCAAGGGGACTGCCTGCCAGGGAACCCTCCAGCGCCAAGGAATGGGGTGTAGGAGCGGGTGTGTGTGTTGGGAGGGTTGGAGCCCCTCTGCCCACTCTGGGAATGGTGGGGGGGGGGGCGCGACTGTCCCAGAGCCTCTGAGTATCCCCTGCGTCTGCCTACCTCAGGGGCTGTCCCAGGAAAGCAGCCCCAATAAAGTTGGATTTTGGAGCCTGTGTCCATACCCCAGGCCCTGGAGGAGAAGGAGGCTCAGGAGGTGCAGAGGGAGGGAGGGAGGACAGACCACACCCTCCCAGGGCTGCATCCCTGGGCACAGATGGCCCTGAGCTGAGGGGACAGAGGGCCACTGAGTGGGATCTGAGGCTGCAGGTTTAATCTGGACCAGATTGGTGTGGACTTGTTAATGCTGCAAGATACTCTGAGGTCTCCCTGGGATATGGAAGGAAGGAAGGAGACCTCTTGGGCATGTTCAAAGGGAACAGTCAAAACACCAAGAGCTTCCATGTTTTTATAGTCAGCTCACACTGCTCAATATACTGGTACTACAGCTTTGAGGACTAGGAGAGAGTAGAGCCGAGGATGGGGCAGAGAGCAGCTAGGAGCGCCTGCATCAAGCCATTCCTGACAGTAGATCTGCCCTCTGGAGTTGGCAGTTCTGGGCATTAGGTCCCTGAGCCCATCTAGGTCTAGTTTCCACAGGAGGAGTCCAACTTGGCACAGTGTGTGTGTCCATTTCTTTTCTTGGAGGGAAGGATGTGGCCCTTGTCCAGTGCTCAAAGGGCACTGCTCTTAAAGGAAGCAGCTCAGGTAGAGGGAAGCCTGGAGCTCTGATCCTGTGCTCACATAGACACAGGGACAGGCCATTGGAGGCGGCAGCAGAGCTCCAGGATGTCGCAGGAGAGCTAGACCAGAACAGCTGTGTGTGTAGGGAGGGTCTGAAGCCCCCAAAGCTGGCATTAACTGGCACTCAAGAAATATTTGTTGAATGGAAACCAGCAGGAAAATTATAACAAGTCATACTTTACATGCAAATTTTCAGGAATATTTTCAGGAAAATATCTAATGTGTGAACATCTAATCTGCATTTCATGTCCTGACAGATGGCCCATATTAACAGAGCTCTGATTATAGTTTAAAAAATAAAATAAGAGAGAAAGAAAAGCTTACACAAATTCATTGAGTGGGTACTGCGAGCGGGGATGCACTAAGCAGCACTATTGTGACTGTCAGATTTATTTCTTTAAAAAGACAGTCTCTAGGGTTGGCGGCAGAGCTTGGTGGCTAAAGCACTCAGGTGCCAGGCCCTGGGTTCAGTTCCCCAGTACCGCATATGCTGGATGTGATGGTGCATGCCTTTAATCCTAGCACTTGGGAGGCCAGGGCAGGAGGATTGCTGTCTGTTCGAGGCCAGCGTGAGCTACATAGTGAGTTCCGGAACAGCTTGGACTACGGAGGAGATCCTGTCTCAAAAAGTAAAAAAAAAAAAGATAATCTATAGATATTTGCGTTTGACAAAGACTATCTGAAATATTACCCAGGGAAGAAAAGTGGCCTAGGAGGACATCTAAGCCTGGGGCAAGGCACAGGGTTCTTCTTGGAGGAGAGGCTGGGGCCCTGAGCGTCCTTAAGGCTGTCTTAGAGGGAATCAAGAACTACCTTCTTTCACATCACTAATACTGTTTATTAAAATGCGGATTCCTAGGCCCAGGCCCAGACTTCTGCAGTCAAAACCTCTGAGGGCAGGGTCCCAGTAGCTGCATTCTACCCGGCTCTTTAGATGGTCACGTGTGCACTAGCGTTTGCAAACTCTACCTGCTGTCTTTACTTCCCTGTGGCTCTCGTCAGTGCTTCGGGACTTTGCATAACCCCCAGGCCAAGCCTGGTCACCTGGGAGAAGAAGCCCTGATCCTAGGCTGGGAGACTGCAGGAGCCCAGGCTTTGGTGACAGTGTTGTCAGGGACAGGTGGGGCCATACCAGAGGGACGGGGCGTGTGCATGGGGTTTGCATGGGTTTGCATGGGTGTGTGTGGCCTGGTGCGCAAACTTGCAGCCGGGACCGTGGTGGAAGCCAGGGGCCGGGGCGGGGTGGGGGTGGGGGGCTGGCTCCCAGGGCTCTGTAGCTCTGTAAGTCACACCACATTCTAGACTCGGTCACTTGCTGCTTCTCGTTGCCTTGGGGTGTGATATGAAAGGGAGATATTGTTAATAGTGCTAATTTTTTGTTTCGTAATTGGCTGTTCCATTTCCTCACGGTGAAGGCCATGGCGCCCACCCCTTGAAGTAGTTGCCCCTCTCCCAGCCTCCTTACGTCTCCCACCGTGCTGGGAGCTTGCGAGGTGCTTCAGTGCCCTTTGACCAGCCCTCGGGGTTATTCAAGACTAGGGGCTTCTATGTCCCTCTGTGGCCTTCTTGGGACAGTACTCTACACTTCCTTCAGGAAGTCCCCTCCAAAATCCTTGGTCACAGGACTTGCATACGGTCACCCCTAGGCGGGGGTCCAATTGACCTGAGCCAGTGGGCGCCCCAGCCCCGTGACCATGACAATTGGCTCCTGAATGGGGAATAATATTAGCATTCCACTCAGAGTGACCTTCGCAGCTCTTCCTGGGGACTTGATGCCAGGTGCCTTAGTCACTCTCTTGTTGCTGGGACACAGCACTTGACATCCACAACAGAAAGCAGGAAAGGTTTATTTTAGCTTTCACTTCAAATGTCTGGGCCTGTCTGTCTGTGGTCAGCTGACCATGGCGGAAGGACATGGCGGAAGGCCTAGTTGGGGAACAGGTGCTCATTCCTGGCCAGAAGCAGAGAGAACAGGCCGGAGCCTGGGGCAGGCTTATACCCTTCCGGGTCATGCCTCTCGTAACCCACCTTCCTCGGCAGGAAGGTACTGAGTCACCTTGAGCCCCTCCGTTTCATCAGACCTGTCCCCTAGCAGCACAGGGAATCAATGCATTAACTCACTCATGCCAGTTAACCCCACAAGCCAGTCACCTTCCAATCACGGGGAGCTTCTGGGGGACATTCAAGATCCAAACTGTAGCACAGTGGGTCCTCTCCCGATCGGTAGTGAGGAGCAGGAAAGCACACATCCCCGACATTCCTGGAGGTTTCCCAGGCTTCTGGAGGGCAGCGGGACCCTGGAGGGGCCCGGACGGGCAGGCACAGCCAAGGGCCACGTGAGAGAAACCGGGACCGAGCCCAGCTCGGTGGCCTGGAGAAGGATCTGTCTGAAGCTGCAGCTGTTCTGGAGCTGATCAATTATTCCTCGTCAATACAACTGCCTTTGTTCCTTTATTTGGGTTTTGGGAAAATCAGAGTTGGGATTTTGTTCCGTGTGAAGAAATGTGGCCCAGGGGGCTGGAGGAAACGCAGTGTTTTAAGCATTTGCCCATCAAGTGCAAGGCCCTGAGTCAGCACCACATACACTGGGTGTGGCGGTGCACACCTGTAATCCCAGCACTCAGGAGGCTGAGGCGGGAGGGTTGCCATGTGTTCCGAGGCCAGCCTGAACTACAGAGTGAGACTCTGTCAAAAAAAAAAAATGTAGTCTGTTAGGGTTTAAATCTTAAATGGCCCCCAAAAGTCTCATGTTTGGAAGGGGGTTGGATCCCGGGCGCTGTGCTCCTCCTCCTGGATTCATCCCTGACGATAATTGCATGGGCTGCGGGGAGGTGGGCTCTGGCTGGGGCCAGGAAAGGTACATCCTCGTCCCTGGTTCTTCGCTTCTCTCTCTGCTTCCTGGCCACCACGTGGTGAACCATGGCCTTCTCCAGACCCTTCTCCCCTGACCTGTCTGCCTCGGAGCCAGACAACAACAGACTGAATCCTCCCAAAGCCTCGAGCCAAGCTAAACCTCTGGTCTTTAATTGTGGGTGTCAGGCACTTTGTCTCAGGGACCAGACCGTGACCAGGACCTGCTAGGTATGCCCCCGGCTCTCCCTGTTCCTCGGCAGGAAGGTACTGAGTCACCTTGAGCCCCTCCGTTTCATCACTCCTTAGTTTACACCAAGTGTGAAGTAATGACCTGTAAAACTGAGCCAGGCCGGGTCATGTGGACTCGTGCGTGCTGGGACTCGGTACCTGAAGAATATTGAGGAACAGATCAGTGCCAGTCTGGAGGGAAGCCCTGCCCTGTCCAAGGTTTTAATCAATGACTTGGATGAAGTGGGAGACATGCCTAGCGAGTCTCTGGTGGCACCACGCTGGAGGAACTGCTAATATGACAGATGGCGGAATCAGGATTCAAAATTATTTTGACTGATTTGAACAGTAATGAGAATAAATATAAACTCGCTCGAAAGATCCATTGTCTACACGGGGACTGAGGAGACCCAGCATGGCAGTCGTCATGACAACGCCGAACCGGAGTGGACCGTGAGCTCGTGTAGAGCCCAAAGTTGAGGCAATTAGTAACACAGGCAGTTTTCAAATATTTAAAAAAATATTGTGGAGAAAAATACCATACTTGATTCTGCTTCCCAAAGAGGATAAAGAAGTGGAATTTTCTGGGAAATAGTTTTCAGCTTATTGTATTAAATTTTTTCCTAATGATTCCAATCAAGTCTCCTTACACACTTGCGAATGTCATAGTAACGGCATCAGGATGGGGCAGAAAGGACTGCATTGTGGGAGTTTTCATTTTAAAGCTCCCATCTCTCTTTTCTCTCTCCCTCTCTCTCTCCCTCTCTCTCCCTCTCTCTCCCTCTCTCTCCCTCTCTCTCCCCCTCTCTCCCCCTCTCTCCCTCTCTCCCTCTCTCTCCTTCTCTCTCCTTCTCTCTCCCTCTGTCCCTCCCTCTCCCTCCCTCCCTTTTTTTGTGGTACTGAGGACTGAATCCAGGGCCTTTGCCTAAGCTGCGTTCTCTGGACCTTTTATTTTTTAATTTTGAGACAAGTTCTTGCTAAGTCAGTAAGTTTGCCCAGGCTGGGCTGGAATTTGCAATCCTCCTGCCTCAGCCTCCTAGAGTGCTAAGATTATAGACTTGTGCCACAATGCTAGGCATAAAGCAGAGATTTAGGAAATGATTCTCTTTAAGAATTTATTGGGCAAAACAATGCATACGCACACAAGCATCCAGAAGAAATATGTGCCAAGAACATAGTTTAGCTCAGTGTCCGGTTTTTTGTTGTTGTTGTTTTTGTTTTGTTTTGTTTTTTTTTGAAACAGGGACTTGCTCTGTAGTCAGGCTGGTCCTGAACTCACTATGGAGCCCAGGTTGGCCTTGGACTCAAGATAATCCACCTGCCTCAGTCTCGCAAGTGCTGGGATTACAAGCATGCATCACCACGCCTAGCTGTATGTGGTGCTGGGGAGTCGATCTCAGGGCCTTACACTTGCAAGGCAAGTGCTTTAACCACTGTGCCAGTTCCTGTAGTCCTTTTAAGTGGACTGTGAATTCCCCGAGAGAGCCCTTGCTAGCAAGGAGGCCAGACTCTCCTTCTGCAGGACCCCTCCTCACTCCTGCTTCCACCTGCCCTTGTATCCTCCTGTCCCTCCACCCGTGCCCACCTCAGTGTGGCAGCTCCATAGCCAGAGAACGAGAAGCCAGACCCCTCTGCTGATCTCCGCGCTGTAATTCTGCTCCTTCCTGGGACCTTTGCAGGTGTCCCGGGCCTGGGTCACAGCCTGTCCTAGACACTGAAGCTGTGGGTACCATTTTTTTCCCTCTTCTGTTCTTCTGAACATTCCAGCTTTCTTGCTAGCCCAACAAGATGGATCAGGTGGCGATGGCCCTGTTCCATTTTACACACATACAACGTGATGCTGGCAAGTTTTTAAAAAGAAGCGTCACTCATGAGAACTCAAAAATAACAGCCCTGTGGACACCCCGTGCACGCCGGGACCCTGTACTCACGTGCTCCCTCTGGAAAAGGTCCACCTCCCTCAGAAGCCTCTCCTGGCAGTCGGGGTGGGTAGCCAACAGGTAGGTGGCAAAGGAGAGTGCGTTGGTGATGATCTCATGGCCGGCGATGAGGAAGAGGAAGGCCTGGCCCACGATCTCATCCATGCTGAGTGGCTTGGACAAGGCTGCGGGCTGGCGCGGCGGGGAAGGATTTGCTGGGCACGTGGCAGTGGACAAGACTTCTCGGACAAGGTCGAAGTTCTCCACCCCCACGGGGCTCACGGAACCGCGGGCATCCAGCACCATCTGGAGGAAGTCTCGGCGGCGCTAGCAAGGGAGGAAAAGGCACATGGGGCCTCAGGCCAGGGCGCCAGGCTTCTGGGAGGAAGGGGGAAGACACGTGGAAGGACTCCTGCTCAATGTGCCCTTGTCACTGGGGCATCAGAGAGGGCAAGAACCCGGAAGCACCCAGATGGCCCTCTGTGTGGCGCCGGGGCCACCGGCTCTGGGGCAGTGAGGCTTGGGGCGTGCGGCTTGGGGCTGAAGCACCTGCCTGGCACAACCCCAGTGAACTCCTGGCTGCTATCGCCATCAGCACACTAAAAAAAAAATAAATAAGCTGAGGTCTTGTTTTCCCTCCCTCCCTCCCTCTCTCCCTCCCTCCCTCCCTCCCTCTCTCCCTCTCTCTCTCCCTTCCTTCCTTCCTCCCTTCCTCCTTTCCTTCCTTCCTCCTTTCCTTTTTCTTGTGGTACTGGGGATGGAACCCAGGGGTACTTGACCATTGGGCTACATCCTTACATACTCAGTCCTTTTTTATGAGAAAGGTACTTCTTGCCCAGGTGGAGCTTGGATTTACTATACTCCTGCCTCAGCCTCCCTCAGTACTGAAATTACAGGTCTGTGCCTCTACATCTGGCTTGCTTTTTCCCCCCTCATATTCTCCTTTTTACTTTCTGTTCCAGGGATTGAAAATTCAGGATCTTTGCACATCCCTATCCCCCACCCCTTTATTTTTGAGACAAGGTCTCACTCTGTAGTCCAGGCTGGATCTGAACTCACTACGTAGCTCAGGCTGGCCTGAAACGGCAATCATCTTGCGTCAGACTGCTGAGGGCTGGGATTCCAGATGCGCACCACCACGCCCGGCTGTTATGTGGTGCGGGAGAGTCAGATCTGAGACCTCGCACTTCCTAGGCAAGCACTCTAATCCCTGAGCTACACCCTTCACCCCCCCCCCCCCACCAAGTCCTCACCGCTTTTTGATTTTGAGTCAGAATCTCACTAAGTTGCCTGGGCCTGCCTTGAACTCATGAACCTACTCCCTCAGCCTTCTGAGTAGCTGAGATTAAGCATGAGCCTCCATATTTGGTTGATTTTATTCTTTTTTATGGCAGAGTAGTATTCCACTGTATATATGCATTGCATTTCCTTTCTCCGGTCAGGATGAGACCACCGTGTCTGGGCTGAGCTGAAAAAGTACAGAGTTACTTTATTAAGATAAAGTGCTAGTTGCAGAGACCACACAGTTTCTGGAAAAGCCGTGAGTACACACTGTGTATAATTAATTATGCGCGTCTGTCTGTGCACAGAGCAACATCTCCCCTCACCTGTTCACAGGAGCAGGAGGAGGTGGGAAAACCAGGGCACAGGTAGTTTTTACTTTCTACATATTGGCACCATCGCCTTCCAGGTTGAAGCCTGGGCGCAGGCTCCGTTGTTCCCTGACACGCATTTGGGGCTTGTGTGGGCGGCCATGTTTTCTCGTGTAGCAGGCAGTGGGACCAGAGAGATTATGGTGGAGCCGGCTTGGGGGAAACCTAGCTTCAGAGTCCTGCATTTAGAATTTTTTTTCTTATTGAGTCTTCCTTATTCCCCCTGCACCTTTTTTTTTTTTTTTTTTTGAGACAGTGTCTCGCTCTGTAGCCCAGGCTGCCCTGCCTCAGCCTGCAGGGTGCTGGGATGACAGGCGTGCACCACCAGTCCTGGCTTATGTGGTGTTGGGGAATCAAACTCAGGTATTTAGTACTTGATGTAGTGCTAGGTAGGCAAGTGCTTTAACCCCTGAGCAATTCCTCCAGGTCCCTTATTCCCCCTTTTAAGTGACTAGAGCTTTCTTACATTTCCCCCACACCTTTGTTATTACTAATCTGCATATTCTCTCTATTTTGTGGCCACTAATTCTAACTATGGCAGTGTTGACATATTGCCTTCGCATTAATAAAGTGGATTCCTGGTGTGTCCCCTCTTTGCAATGTCCTTTACTGTGACAGGCGGCAGCCAAGAGGCCGATCCTCTCTGAAGTTGCTGGGATAGAAATGACAGAAGGAGAACCTCAGAGCCCCTGACAGGGAATATTATAATTTCGAAGCACTTTCCTAGTCGCCCCATTTCCTCAGTTCATAGGCTTCCGAATTTCTTTTGCAGGAATAATGTGTGCCACACACATTTGCGCCAAATTTCATCTTTTTAGACTGTTGTCATCTCATGTGCGGTGGCTATTTCTGCTCCACGAGGCTCCGGCATACCGGAGCAGGCCCCACCCCTGCCCCTGGCCCCGTGCGTGTGACTAGCGGTGAGCCAAGCACATGTTAGATACGCTGTGAAAGGCCACACGGGTCGGAATGCAAGGTGCTGCGTGCGCTTTGAGGAAGGATGTGTTGGGTTTGGTTACAAGCACTTGCTGTTTAGAGCAGCCAGCTTGGCTCTGGAGGCCTCTGCGGCTCTGCCCCGTCCTGGCTTTGCTGTGACCCAAGAGCTTGGCTTGGCGGAGATCCCCACCGAGGCCATGGACATCACGCTGGCCTCGAGGTGACACCTCACTCCCTGCCATCCTATTTTGGGTTGGTACCAGCCGAGAAATGGCCAAGATTCCCTGGGAGTCTGCCACTTGTCCCACCCTGGCCCTGCTCTTTCTGATGTCCAAGTGGCATCCTCCGGGGCTGGTTATCCAGACCCCTGTGGTGCAGGCTTGTCATCCCAGCACTCTAGGAGGCTGTGGCGGGAGGATGGTGAGTTTGAGCCCGGCCTGGCCTGGGGAGATAGCTCTCTGGGGTCACTCCCCTGTACGAAAAAAGGGGGGTGGGAGTGGGCAGCTGGCTCGTCCCAACCACTGCTCCCCTCCTTCCTGGTCCACATCTGGGTGGCTGCTGTGACAGTGCTGCTGGCCCCGCTGACATGAGGTAGAGCTGGGACAGGGCGGCACAGGATAACACGGGATGAGGGCTCAGTATCCCCGCTGGCCCGGGACCCTGGTGTGCCCCTGGACTTCCCAGATGGTCCATTTGGAACTCCTTGGGCTAGGAAGTGCGACACAGCTGTGGTCCTCGGGGCCCCGTGGGAGCTTTGCTGGGGTGCGGCAGGGACGATGACAGAGGCAAGAACAACCACGTGTTCCTCCGGGCAGAACTGGGGTCCTTTCCTCTTATCCCAGTGTAGACGGGCTGCTAAGGGGCTGGAGGAATCTTGAAAAAAATCCGTCTTAACCTCCAGCTAATGAGACCCGCGCAGAGGGCTGCTCTCGAGGGCTGGCGCGCCGCAGACGGCCATTAGTGTAGCCAAGTTTCTCCTGTTTGCCCCGCATTGTGAAGGCCATCTGAGCGGTGCCCATTTAGGGCCAGACAGTGCTGGTTTACGGTTATATCCAAGAAAAATCCGCTCCCTGATAGATGTGGGTGTCTAATGCACCCTTCGGCTACAGTTCAGAAAAATATTTACCTTTCACATCTGCACAGCATTCTCCCTGTGCAAACACACATCTGCTTGATGGAGTGCACAAGAGCTTGGATGGTTGCAAAGCGAGTTTTCTCAGTAAGCGTAGAGCTCCGTCTTTGCACTGCCAGCCCTGGGTGTGCAGTTGGGAGGCTTTTCTCAGATCCACTCATTGTTTGAAACAAATGGCAGTCGAGTTTATAAAAGGAAAAAGCTGGAGGCAATTCCAGTAATTGGATCTTTAATAACCTCTCACCTCTTAGGAAGTCACTTGGTGCAACAGTTTTTAAATTTTCAGCCTTATTCCACGGTTGTCAGTGAGTTTCAGGGAGGGGTGTGAGGTGCATGTGTGTGTGTGAGAGAGACAGACAGACAGAGACCGTGCAGTCAGAGGGCAGACCTTCATAGCATAATGAGGTTTCAGAATGCTGTGGAGAAGCCTACAAGGGGTGATCAGAATATATGGTGAATGCTGCAATTTAAAATATTGATTACAAGCAGAGACTCCCTGCTTTTAGTCCCTCGAAGTACGGCCCCTCCTGCTCTGAACACACGCATCCCATCATTCTTGCCATTTTCTGAAGCAGTTCTGGATATCCATTCTCATGCATGTCTTTAAGAGTTGTGATTAAAAAAAATACAGTGCATGAAGCAGCACGTGCCATCCAGCAGAAAGGCTGGTGGGAACACAGTGGCAGGTCCTCGGCCACCTGCTCACTGGATTTGGCCCTGGGAGGCTTCTGGCTCTTCCCCAACGTCAACACGAAGGGCAGACATCAGAAATCGATTCAGGACATCGAGCTAGCCACGACAGCATGACCAAAAACACTCGGGAAAGAGGCCTTCCAGACCTGCTTCAGCAAGTGGCAAGGACAGTGGGAAAAGTGAGTGGGAGTATTTTGAAAGGGATTCAGCTTTGACTGTGAAACATTTTTTAAAATTTAAACATTCCAGTATTTTTAGATCCGACCTCATATACCTATGTAAGAATGGCTCACCCCTAAGGCTCCAGAGCTGGGCCCTGGTGAGCAGATTCTTCTCACACTACCAAGGGCCTTCATATTGAGTTGATGGTGGTGTAGACTGTAGGGCTGGGCGCATGTCTACACCACCTGGATCCAGACACGTTATCTACACAGTCCCCACAATTGCTGCCTTTGGCTTCCTGGTGTGTCGAGTCACCAATTGCTTCTGATTTCATTCTGGGCCAGTCCCTGCACGTTGTACCTCATGCCTTCCTAGGAGCCCCTCTGAAACCTCTATCTTGCCCTGAGCTGGTTAAGAAAAGCCCTTTCAGCCTTGTGTTTCCTTTTAGTAACTTTCTCAGGTGCCGTGAGGCCCCTGGAGCATGGCACTTCCATGCACGTGCACAGATCCAGCACTGGGATGATCTGCCTTCACGCTGAAAATTCCAGTCCCCACCCCCAGCAAGTTCAACTAACAGATATGATGTACGCAATCCCTACTGTGTGATAAGCAGAGTGTGAGTCTGCAAGGAGGAAAGAAAATTCTAGAAGCACGTTAAGAACGACAGGGATCTCCTTCATGGATTTTGTAGCAACATCATCCATTCTGAAGGGACCTTGGGATTAACTGACAGTTGCCCAAACTCATCTTGAATATTTATGCTGCTCGTATTATGAAACCCAGTCTCCCTGTTTTTCAGTATAAAGAATGTGCTCATAAAAATTGCATGGACACATTTACCTAGAAAATTCTTCTGGGCTCATTCTCCCTTGCGCTTGGACAAAACTTTTTTTTCATAGAATGAAGCCAGAACTAGCTGAAGCCATGCATGCAGAGCACCCAGAATGGCTTGTTACTGCTGTTCTCACCGTGGTGCTGGTACCTGAAGCCAGAGAGGCAGAAAGGAGGGACAGATTTCCCAAGGCTTCCCGCCTCCTCTTCCCTTTCTCTTTCTTCTTGTTTCTTTTCTGTTTCAACACTGGGAGTTGAACCCAGGACCTTCACTCTGATTTATATCCCCAGCCCCTTTGTATTATTTGAGATGTGATCTAACTTGCCCGGGCTGGGCTTGAACTTGCAGTTCTCCTGCCTCAGCCTCGCAGAGTGCTGGGATCACAGGCCGTGGCCCGGCTCCTTTTTTGGGCTCTTTCTTGTGTAACCTTCCTCCACCTTCCTCTCTGCTTCCCACTGACCCTGGAGCGCTTGGAGGCAGATCAGGAAGGGACAATGTGGTGTGATAGGTGGGGTTGGGAGTGCGCCAGCAGGGGGAGGGCCATGCCAAATTAGGTTCCATTCCACTTAGAGGCTGTGTCCCATTAAAATACGTTACCTCTTCGGCTGCCTGCTGGTCCCGCAAGGCAATCACTTTCCTAATGACTTTGCTAAAAAAGCCATTCAGTTCATCTCGGTTCTTATTGGGTAAAATCCGGGCCAGTGGGACCATTATGGATGGAAACGATACTTGAAAGAGAACAAAAAACAAAAGTGGCATTGAAAGGGGGTTGGTGAAGGGCCAGGGCCCTGAGACTCCTGTTACCAGGAAGCAAGCGCAAGCGCCACCGGCCTTGGGGCAGAGTCACAGGCAGGAGGTCTGGGCTCCCCACGGGAGCACCACCCCGGCCAAGGTACCCGATGTCCTGCGTCTTTGCCCTCACAATTCCTTGTACACAGTGAGCACTCCATAAATGTCTGCGCAGTTAATTGAGCCCCTATGTCCCGCCAGCCCTCGACAGGGCCTTGTTCCGCTTTTAGATTAATACCACAGGTCTTACATGGGAGACCCGAGGCCTTTGTATTTCAAGACAGATGCGCCACAGGCTGTGTGTCAAGCCTGAGCGAGGGCTGGGAACTCATTTGCTGTCTTAACTTTCTGGTCATTTGCATTTTCTTTCTCTAGATAATTGTCCCCAGAGCAACCACCTGGGTTGTCCCCAAAAGCTGCCCCTGCAGCTGTTGACAGGGATGCTCCTCCCTAGCCAGCCAGGCTGTGTCCTTGAGGTTGCATGGGTCAGGGACATTAAAACCCTCTTGGAGAAGGTACTGGGCTTGGGGACTGAAGCCAAAGGGCCACCTGGCTCCATGGAGGGCCTGCTGCATGCAGATGTGTCCCTGGTTAGAGGCGTCCAACGGACAGCCAGAGTAGCCCCTGGGGACAGGTGTGAGGGGCTGAGGAATAGACCACTTGACCCACACAGTGGGTTATACTATTTCAGTGTGGAACTGGGGGAGATGACAGGGGCCCCCACTCAAAATTAGCTCAGAAACAGCAACAAAATAATCAAGGAATGAGCAGAATTTACCAGCTCAGCAGAATGGCTGGCAGTCATAACACTCGTCGATAACAGTAATCTCTTGTATAAAAGCAAGGAGATGCTGGGGTTGGGCACAGGGCAGAAATTCCCTTGGAAAATAAAAATAAAATCAGTGGACTTGTGTCCTCGGCATTGGGCCACCTCCCAGTCACCTGTGCTGAGGTTTCTGCACAGTGGGCTAAGTCTTGTGCAGATGATTTTGCCAAAGGGGAGAACAGCACCCCAGAAAATGGAAGACTGTGGGTGCCGATCTTGGCTCTGCCTTCTCAATCCTCAGTTTTCTCGTCCATAAAATGGGGACAGAACTCTTTTTTTCCATAGTGTGAAGCCAGAACTAGCTGAAACAATGCATGCAAACCACCCAGCTTGGTTTGTCACTGCTGTTCTCACCATGATGCTGGTGACAGAAGCAGGGCTACATGTTGGTGATAAGTGACCCTAGCTGGGACAAGGGAACCTTGGTGGCCCCAGGGAGTCTTTGTAGGCAGCTCTTGGAGGCCCCTGAATGCCTTTTCCTAGTGGCAGTAGGGGAGCAGAGGACTCTGCCACAGAGTTTTGGTCTTGACCCTGCCTTGGGCAGAAGATGTACTTACAGATTAGAATCAGGAGAGGCCTGGGGATGTTAAGTGCGAAGAAATGCCTGCAGTGAGCCACAAAGGGATCCTCCGGAGCCTTGTAGGAGTCCACCTGGGTGCCGAAGGCCACGCTGGCCACCACGTCTGTGGTGTAAGAACAGTAGCACCTACAGAGAAGACGACACGAATTTGAAAGGACGCTGTCCCTGGCCTGCCACCATGTGTCCCTCCTGACCACACAACGTGCTGTCCTCTATGCAGGTCATCCTGGCCCAGAGCTGAGCTTCCTGCGGCTCTGGTGGGGGCAGAGTTGTTGGGATGAGCAGCAGCAGCAGAACAGGGGACGAGATGGGAATTCACTGGGGCGAGTGTCACTTAGCCCTCAGGCTCTGAGTGGCCTTAACCAACTTAACCAACCGCAGCAGAGTAAATACCACGAAAAATGGTAGGCAGGAAATGAGAGACCCAAAGCTCCAGGATTTCTCCCAATTAAAGGTGTGTGTATAAAGCCCACATCAGGCCAGAAGCTGACGTTCCATTGATCTCTATCCCACGGGCATTGATGGATGAACCGCATGATTATGGTTTGGATCTGGAATATCCCCCAAAAGCCTGGTGTCAATCATGGGAGTTAGTTCATCCATTTCCTGTGCTGTTAAGAGGTGGGGCTTGCCGTGGAAGGGTTGCCTCTCTCCCTAGCCCCACCCCTCCTTGCTCATTTCACTTCCTGTCCTTTTTTTTTTTTTTTTGGAGACAGGGTCTTGCTCTGAACTGACTAGGGAGCCCTGGCTGACCTTGGACTCATGGCAATCCTTCTGCTTTAGCCTCCTGAGTGCTGGGATTATAGGCGTGCACTACCATGCCCAGTTTATGTGGTGCTGGGAAATCCAACTTGGGTACTCAGTGCTTGACTTAACACTTGCTAGGTAAGCACTTTAACTACTAAGCCATTCCTCCAGCCCCCCACTTCCTGTCTTGTAATGTCATGAGCAGCTTCTCCCCAGCAAGCCCTTCTGTCATTGCCAGCCTCCCATGAATGCGCTGAGACCTCCTGAAACTGTGAGCTAAAATAAACCTTTCCTTCCTTAAGTTGTGGCTATTATGTATTGTATACCAGCCACAAGAAAGTAAGATGATTATCTAGTTTTATTGCTTGCATCTCATGATTTTAAAGTTTTAAAAAGAACAACAGACAAAAATACCAAGAGCTTCTCAAAAATAAATACCAGATAAACTGTGACTGGCTTCATGACCAAATCTATGTTACTACAGAAAATGCACATTCTACTTTTGAAACAGAAGGAAAAGGGTCTGGCGATAGCTCCAGGAAACATAAGGTCTTAGGCTATAGAGGAAGCCTATCCTCTAAAGGGCCATTTTAAACTATAATTTTTTTTTTCTTATAAGGATAGTCAAGTGAAGTTCTTTTTAAGGAGGCTAGGAACTAGGTTGCTAATATCCTTTTAGAATTACAAGGTCTTTTTTTGTCTTCCATGTAGGCATACGTTTAGTTCCTTTTCCACTGAAGTTCCACAGCCACCAACTTCTCACTAAGAGATAAATGATATTCCTAGATGACTTTTAAGATTTGTTTTTGCCAGGCCCAGGGGCACAGGCCTGTCACCCAGCCCTCTGGGAGGCTGAGGCAGGAAGATCACAAGTTCAAGCCCAGCCTGGGTAACTTAGTGACTTAGCAAGACTCTGTCTCAAAATTTTAAAAAAATCAAAATGGCCTGGAGATGTAGCTCAATGTGAGTGCTTAGCCCTCAGTTCTTCACATAAATAAATAAATAAAAATAAAATAAAATGTGAATGCTTTTAATGAAAACACTTCTACAATCAGATACCTATTTCCTTGCTATAGTAAAAGCTAAAATGAGGCTACTGAATGTGATGTTATCTGATCGCAGTGGCTGAAAAGTTAAGGGTTTTAAGCATTATTTACTTTGCTCTCATAGCTGACAAGGCCACCTTATCTTTAGCCAATGCATGCATCCTGTGATCAGAGAGAATGTGGACAGGAAGGCTTTGTCCACAGCATGCTGCAATATAAATGTTGGTGATGATTAGGTTACTGTTTTATTAGCCGTGATAGTCCTGAGTCAGCTTCCGGGGGAGCTGCCATCCCCATTCTGTCTCTAATCTGCTGGAAGCCATGATTTGGCATAAAATATCTAAAGGTTCTAGGAGAGAAGCCAGATAATCTGCCATTGAAATTTGATGTCCACGACTAAGCCCAGGGCTCATTTTGAAGGGGCCTCACAGTTTTTCTAAATTGAAAAACACATGATCCCTGTCTTTTCTTCCCAGGCACGCTCCACCCCCCCTCCCCTGAGCTTGGTGGGGGTCAGAGGTCAAGTCCACCCACTGCCTATTCAGGCTTTGCCCAATGGGCCGCAGGTCCCTAGGCTTTGGTGGCTTTTGTTTCACATTTTAAGTGGGTTTAATTTCTTCTCAGTTCATGGGTGTCCAACATTTTTGCTTGGCTGGGCTACAGTGAATGAAGAGAAATTGTCTTGGGCTGCATAAAAAAAGTCTACACCAGTTAACACAAGTAAGATGCAAAAGGAGATCGAAAAAAGAAAAGTCTTGTAAGTTTTTCTTGAATGTGATACAGAGGGTTAAGCGCAGGGTCTTCAAACTGAGCTATGCTATTTTTGATTTTGAGACAATCGTGCACGTGAGACTGAAATGTGCAATCCTCATGCCTCAGCCACCCAGAGTGCTGGGATTATACCCGTATCTTTGGCCTGGCTAAAATTTCCAAATATTTTAAGAAAGTTCACAAAATTTCTGAGGGGTCCCATTCAGAGCTGTCCTGGGCTGTGTGGGTCATGTGGGCCATGGGACCAACAAGCCTGCATCAGTTGGGCCATCCACGCCTTCATAAGATTCTACCATTTCCACAGTTCGTCGGTCCCAAGAAAATTGTCCAGCAATTAGGTAGTTACAAGAAGCAGCTATTCAAAGCCATGACGTGGCATCTCTTAAGGCGCGCTTACCTCTGGATGTCGAACGCGTCCCCGGATTCTGCATAGCGGTTTAAGTGAGCCAGGAGAAGCTCGCAGGCTTGGCTGATGAGGGGCATCATCTGCCAATGGACCACAAAGGTGTAATTAGGGCCTCATGCTGAGTGCGCCTGATGGGGCCGCAGAGATGAAGTCGCATTTGGCACTTTCTGGGACAGGGCCTTCACTCTGAGAGCACTTTTCACACACCCAAGATTAAAGAGAGTATTCATAGATACTTATAAAATGCAATAGCTGTAAACATCTGTTGTAAGGTAAGCATTTTTATTGGAGGGAGAGAAGAAAAGAAAAAATTTAGGGTATATATGGGCCCAATGGCACAGCCTAGAATCCTAGCGCTTTGGGGGACAGAGGCAGGAGGATCTCAGGTTCCAGGCTAGGCTGGGAAATTGAGTGACTTAGCAAGACCCTGTTTTATTTAAACAAAAAGACAGGGTTGGGATGTAGCTCAGAGTGAAGGCCCTGGGCTCAATCCCTAGCACCACAGAAATAAAGTAAATATGGTGAAATAATTAGGAAAGCGATCATTACATGCTTAGCCAAAACTAAGGATTAGTGCTCAGTTTCAAGGCATGTGGTTAGCATTAGCATAAACAGACCACACTCCGCACACCCTCTCTTTGGAATTACCCCAAGTTCACGTTTGCTTTTCCAATTATACTACTGCTGGAACACGGAATCTTAGTATCTGACAGAACCCAAGGTCAGCCACTCCAGGTTCTTAATTAACACAGCAACTATTTTTAGAGCATTTCTGATGGATGGATATTCATTGGTTCTGATGCTGTTTAATTCTTTGAATACTGGACAATTCTTAACTTCAAGAGAGTGCCTATCACATGCAAGGTGGTTGTTGGTCTGTTTTTTGTTTTGTTTTTTGTTTTTTAATATTGAGAAAACTTCTAACCTCTACACACCTTCAGGAAGGTAGAAAGAATAGTGAACAATCCCAAGCCCAGCCCTGTTTGAGGGGTCTAGACCTTTCTGGTGCCCAGCACTTTGACGCCACCAGGCCTGTGGCCGTGGGTGGGACCCTTTGTGGGACCGGATGGGCACCCTGTGACCTTACTCTCTCCTTTGTGTCTGAAAAGCACAGCCAGAAATGTCCAGGGAAATCTTTTTTACCAGCACGCTCGAGACAGCATCATTGTGTAAAGCAGCTGCTGTCATGCATTTCTTCTGGGAAATGTATTTCAAAATGCTGCCTCATGTTTAGATTTTACTATTTTGACACTTGCATATTCGGTTCCTGAGCACGGGGAAATTTTTTATCTGCTTGTACATTCTTCTGTCTCCAGAACCTAAAACACTGCCTGGCACTTAGGAATTATTTGTAGAATGAATGAGTGGAATTTTACTGGTTATGTAATACCCACTTTTTATTCTTGAATATTTGAGGCACTGAGAGAAGCTGCTATGCAAAATTAATCTTGACAGAAAAGTTATTGTATTCAGGCAAAATCTAACTCGCTCTGCTGTTATTTCAGTCTTTAGTGTTCCTCAAGGGACAGGTGGTAAAGGCTGGCTCCCCATGTGCTCCTAGGTGGATCCCTTAAGAGGTGGGCCTCCTGGGAGGTCTTCCGACCTCTGGGGTGTGTGCCCTAGAAGAGGACGGTGGGATCCTGGTCCTCTGCATTCTCTGCCCATGAGATAAGCAGATCTGCCTTGCCATGCGCCTCTGCCACAGACCCAAAACAGTGAGATCACCCAGTCATAGACTGAAACCTCTGAAACTGTGAGCCAGAGTGAACCTTTTCTCTTTATGAGTTAACTGTCTCAGGTATTTGTTGCAGTCATGGAAAGCTGATGAATACAGCCTCTACCAGTCATTCATTAGTTTCACGTCTCCCCACTTCCGGGTGAAAGGGCACGAAACACTCAGATGCTCCATCTCCCTGCCGCTCACCTTATCCTAGACAATCGCTTCCCATCCTTTCAACGGCAACTCTTGCCACATGGTTTGCACACGATGCTATTGCTGTGGCTTCCTTCCCCAACCCAGTGACTCCCAAAAGGCAGGTGGTCCATGAAACACAGAGCTGTTCAGGTATGATCCAGGAAATGGTAAATGAGTCACTTCCTGTGAGCAGCACGCTACACGTCCATCACAGGGCCACGATGATGACTTTTTGAGAAGACACGTCACATGGGCCAAGGCAGTGCAGGTCAGTCTGTGAAAACCCCAAGGTCTTTTTGACCATGAATCATAACTACTTACAACTGATCTTTTGACCTTTTCAGGGCCCATTCATTACAAAGCCTTCTCATTTATATTGCATTGATTTCTGTGGATTCTGACCAAAACCATCTCAGAACTGCCCTAAAACATTCTGGTGACTGGAGAAGCATATACAATTGGGTGTGCTGGGTTGCTGTTGGCAGACTGCTGGGGCCCCTCCCTCCCACAGCTCCAGGCACTCCTGCTCCATTGTGGTGCTCCCTCGTGTCCCCAGGGCCCCATTAGTCTCCCTGAGGTGGGGACCCTCCTGAAGGAGTTGGGATCCAGGAGCCCGGGGGCAGATGGACGCTGAACATTGCTGTTCTCTCTTTGTTCCCTCTGTAATGTGGTGGTTGTGCCTCCTGGACCTTCCCTCCCTCTGCTGTTGTGGCTGTGGGATCTCGGCTATGGAGACAGGTTCCAGTGCAGACCCCTGCAGTCCCTCACTAACAGCGGTGTTAGAGGCTGCAGGATTTTCATCGTCCCTTATTCTGCAATGCGGGAACCCAGATATATTCTCAGCGGGACACTGTCTCGCCATAAGTTGGGGAGACAACGAGGATGGGGGACTTTGCCAAATGACTGGCCAAGACAGAAATGAGTGCCTGTCAGCGGCCTCCCCTGCAGCCCACTCAAGGAAGAAGCGAAGCAGGTGTGGGGGTGCAGGCCTGTGACCCAGCACTCTGGGAGGCCAAGGCAGGAGGATCACACACTCGAACCCAGCCTTGGTAACTCAGCAACTTACCAAGACCCTGCCTCAAGATGAAAAGCTAGTGCTGGGGCCGCCGCTCAGTGCGAAGGCCTTGGTTCAATCTCCAAAAGAAAAAAAAAAAATGAAGAAATGGGCGTGACAGTCTGACTGATTATTAATGACTGTTGATGCTTCATGACTACTGCTTTCTTCTCTAAACTCACAAACCATCACTTTAACAGTCCATCTGTTTAAGATTATCTGCAAGTGGGTCCTTCCAAATGGCCTCTGGGCTGTTATTTTCAAGAAGTCTGACTTCCTTAGTGTTTGGAGGACTTTGCTATCAGGTCACATTCCTATAGCTGGCTTCCTGGCTGTATTCCTCCAATTATTTGAAAAAGCTCAGTGGTATGAGTGAACCCTATTTTCATAAAACCCCAGGTACCAAAATATCTCTCAGCCATATTTCAGAAGACTGGAAGGATGGTAAACAAAGCCAACTAGCAGCAACAAAAATCCTGACAGGAAGCCACTTAGCTGTCGAGCTAGAGATGCAGTATGAAATCTGATTTGCATGCGACTCTTCGAAGCATGTCCCGAGTATGAAAGGGGACCCACTCATGCGGAAGCCAGGCACGGGCCAGGACCACGCGACATGCAGCTGGATCGGCGGCAACCCGGCTCCTCCCCATGCTTCTGACTGGAATGCTCTGTTGCTCTGACGTGGTGCCAGTTCTCTATCCTACTCTGCCTGCTGGCTGTCCAGCCGGATGAATAATGACATTTTTATTTGGGTTAATGAGATATGAGTTGGGGCATGTAATAGGAAAGATGCTCTGAAGGGCGGTGTGGGGGAAACAGGTGACGGCTGCGGAGCGTGCTCCGTACAGTGGCCTGTCGCTGTCACGTTGTTGGGTCTCCTTCCTCGGTGACATGCGGCACTTATGGATTGTTTACTCTCACATGAGTTGCATACAAACATAAGCTCCCTGTGATGGCTTGCATAATCTTCCCACACAGCTTGCCACGCTTCCTCTGGGTTTTTGGCCAAGCAGGCAACTGTGTCGCGTGCCCCGGTGAACACGTGAGGCTTCCGACGCCCGGATCTTGGTAATAGACCCTCACTTGTTTGCCACCTTTCCTCCTCTTTGCGGTTCGATGACAGGATGAATGACTTGCTCTTGTGTTTTATTCCAGATTTTTCATTATATATGCTGCTCATAATCACATATTAATGTCAATAGATTTTTAAAAAATGATTTCTTCTCAGGGTGGTTGTGGATGGAACCTTGGTCTCTTCTTACCCCCCCCCCCCAAATTTATATGTTGTTTTAACTCCCAGCACAGCTGGGAGTTAGAGTGGGTGAGTCTCAGGAAGTCGTTAAGGTTAAATAATTTAGTTCAGGAGTGTGGGCCCTGATCTATGAGGATTTGTGTCCCTGACAGAAGGCCCAAGAATGCTTTCTCTCTCTTCCTCTCTCCCTCCCTCCCTCTCTCTCATTCCCACTCTCTTCGCCCTCTGGGTCTCCCGAGAACACAGACGAGATCACTAAGGCACAGAGCAAGAGTGTGGCCACCTACGAAACAGGAAAGCGAGGCCTGGCAAGAACCCAGTGCCGGCCAGGTCTCCAGCGTCGAGGCTGCACACCGAGAGACCAGTGCCTGTTAGTGAGGCCTCTCAGCGTTGCCGGCAGCCCCACCCGACCAGGCCAGGGTTCAGCCCGTTGCATGGCTCAGGTCTCACCGGGCCCATCCCCATTGGAGGCCGCGCCGAGTGGACGGCTGCACAGCTGTACCAGCCTCAGCCTTGGAAGAAAGTCCCCCAGGATGTCTCCCTTAACTGGGACTGGGACTTCCATATGTCACTGAAGCACCCAGCTTTCTGAAAAGCAGACTCCACCGCCTTGGGGTGGGTGACAGAGGCAGCTCCCCGCTCAAAGGACATCCTGCTGTGGGGGACTCCCAGCCTCCCCAGGACGCGCTGGGGACCATGGCCAGTGATTAGTTTTCCCTCCCTGGCAGGTGACAGTCACGCAACCTGGGGCCATCTTCTTAAGCCTGCTGAATTTTTTTTTCCTTCTCATCTGCAAAATGGGAATAATGATACCTCCCTTGATGAGCTGTGACAAAGATTGGAACAAGCCATGTGAACCCCCACGCACCTTGTCCAAACAGGGCCCGCGTCCCTGCAGGGCGCTGCCCCAGCCTGCCTGACCACCTCAAGTTCCTTGCTCCTCTTCGCTTCTTCCGGATGCCTCACTGGACCTACTTGTTCTTGGCTCAGCTAGGCCATGTTTCTTCCTTTCTTGCAGCTCTGGTTTCCTTTTTTTAAATTTTTTTTGGTTGCCGCTGGGGTTTTAACACAGGACCTTTGCACTGCACTGCGTCCTCTGACTTTATTTTTATTTTAAGACAGAGTCTCACTAAGTCACTAGGTAGCCCCGACTGGACTCAGGTTGCACTGCTCCTGCCTCAGCCTCCCCAGCGCTGGGGTGATGGGGCTGTGCGGCGTCTTCCTCTCCTTGCTTGGCCTCTAATCCGGACTTGGGCACTGTCACCTGGGCAGGGCTGTCATCCTGCTTGCTCTTCACTTGCTCTGTTTCTCTATAAGCATGGTACTTCTTATGGGCTTGGTTCTCTAGGACAGTACACACCAGCCTTTTTGGTACCAGGGACCAATTCTGGCGATCTGCTTGGAGGTGGAGTTCAGACGGTGATGGGAGTGGTGGGGAGTGGTTGTAAATGCAGACGAAGCCTCACTCATTAAGATGCTACTCATCTCCCACCACGTGGCCGGGTCCCTAATAGGCCAGGAGCCAGGGGTAGAGACACCTCTGTAGATGCATCTGGAAGCACCTGTGTGATGACTGACTGAGGGAACGTTTCCTGAGAGGGCTGACACACAGGGCACCCGAGGCACACCCGGAGACTGAGGAGCTTTTTCTCTCTCAGTGTGGGCATGGTGTAGTTTGCTGAAAATTGGCTCCAAACAAATACCCCGAGATTATTTGCTGGTTTTGGCGTAGCATTTGCATCTGTCTGAGCTTGAGCCCTCATCCCAAGCCAGGGCCTACTGGTAATGAGCCGGGGTGGGGGGAGGGCACCTTCTCCTCTGTCACCCTAGGATTCCACGGTGACCACTGAGGTCATGGGGTTTGTTGGGACCGTGGAAAATGCAGCCAACTTGTGAGCTTCAGGGGCGTAAAGGATCAGAGTTTTGGGAGCAGTTTCTTGTAGTGACACACTCCATTCACAAGAAAGCTTTCTGACATCTCTTTGGTACATGGACTTCAGAATTACACAAAAGCTGTAATCTGAGCACTCTGATGCAGGTGGATCACAAGTTCAAGCTCCGCCTGGACAACTTAGCAAGATCTTGTCTCAAAAAGTTAAAAACTAAAAACGGACTGGAGACGTAGGTCAGTGTAAAGGTGGTAGGTTCAATCCCCAGTACAAAAAAAGAAAAAAAAGAGAGAGAGAATTACATGAAGACCTAACGGACAGAACCTGATTTTGGGGGGCTCAAATTAGAACTCAGATTTTCTGACTCTTGGCTTTTTCCCCACCAACATCAGGGCTGCGTTTCTTTGCCCTCAGTTCCTGCAGCTGTAATTTCATTCCGTGTGGTCCTCATACTAGGAACTTGAGCATGAAAAACTCCCTAGCAATTTTCAGTGTCTGGAGTTCCTGAAAGTCAGGGGAAGGAAGTCTCCCGGAGTGACAGGGAACCCGTGTCCCCTGCTGGGTAGGATTTCCTACCCAGGAGACGATCTGTCTTGCAGGTTGGTGAGTCACTGAACTCACCTATGAAGAGGGGCTCAGAAAAGAGCCTAAGTACAGATCGCCACCTTGTGCCCAGCATGGCCCCTGGGTGCCAGGCCTCCCTGGTGCTGCCACAGAGAGCAGACCCCAGAGGTATGGCTTGCAACTCTCCTCATCTGCCCCAGAAAGAGATGTCCCATGGGTCTAGGGGACGTCTGCTTGGAGTTGAGCAGCCGGGGCGCATCCTTTCTCTTGAGAGCTCAGCTCTGAGCTGTGTACTCCCTCATTTGCAAGAATTTAATAGCTCTTGGCTCTCCAGTGAGGTATATGCCAGACACTCCCCTGGCACAGAATGGCGAGCACTTTGTGCCCAGCTTCCCTTTCCACCCCTCTCATGGAACCCGCTGTGGTCCAGCCAGTGTGTTCTCCCCTGGTCCTTGAACACCTGTGCTCTTCTGTCCAGATGTCTTTGCTCCTGCAGCCCACACACCTGCAGCATCCCTTCTCCCTCTCAAACTCAGCAGCGTCTCTGGGCCCTCTTCCAGGCTACTCCCTGTGCCCCAGAGTGGCTTCTGATCCTCAGAACAGAACATGAGCCCTGTCACCACCTGTCTTAGTTACTTTTCCTTGCTGTGACTCAATACTTGATGTCCACAGCTTAGGGAGGAAAGAATTATTGTAGCTTACAGTTTCAAAAGGTCTCAGTCCATTCATGGGTGGGTGGCTGGAAAATGGTGGAATCATATGGTGAGGACTGAAGCCAGAGCCAGAGCCTGAGCTGGTGCTCTGGGGACAGAGATTTGCACAGCAGCATAGCAGAATTACGAAGTCTGGGAAGAAGGGTGGAACTAGCACACACCCCTTCAAATCAAGCCCAAGTATCTGCCCCTTGCAGCCAGGTCCCACCTCCCAGTGGTACACAGTATCCATAGCAACATGAGGCTTTTGGGGGACACTCCAGATCCAAACCATGATACCGCCTCCTACCACGTGATCATAAGGCAACCATTTATGTACATACTGCATACCTGTGTTATAACCCCTTAAAAACAGAAACTAACAAATATTTATGGAAATATGCATGTAACATTTCTTTCTGCTGGGTGCTATTTTGTGAGGATCTACAATGTCCCCCAGATAGGTAGCAAAGGCCTGGCCCCCAGCGTGTTGTGCTGTTGGGAGGTAGCAGGGCCTTTAAGAGGAGGAGCCTAGTGGGAGATCTTTAGGTGGTTGTGGGCATTTCCTTGGAGGGATCACCCAGCCCTCCTCTTCCTCTTTCACATTCTGGCCCTCGGGGGAGGGGTCTTCTGCTGCCTCACTTTCCACCATGTTGTTCCACGCCTTCCTGTTCTTGGAAGAGGTCTGAAAGCCATGTGTCCAATTGACTGTAGACTGAAATCTCTGGAACCATGAGCCAAAATTAACTTTTTTCTTTATAAGATGATTTATCTCCGTGTCTGTCGTAGTGCAGGGAAGCTGGCCGATGCAGCAGGACTGAAGGCAGTGTGGGCTTGGAGCTCATGTGAGAGGGGTATTTTCTGAATAAACAAGGGTGCGCTGATGAGCCCGGGGTGTGGGGGAGGTATTTACACATTCTGTGGATTGAGGGGGGAGAGGAAAAACATGCTTCCAGGTGCTCCCAACTGGTGACTCAGAAATGAAAAAATTCACTAGTAATGAAATTGGCCGCTTGCTTCTTCCACTACGTCCATGGCTGAAAGCTCCCCAGATATTTAAAATAAATGCCCAGGACTCATTTGTAGGCAAAAATAAGTATCCACACTAGTCATCTAGTGACTAGGTGTTGTCTCTGATCAGTCGTTGATTCCTGGCGAGAGTCGTGACCAATTAGACCTCACTCCAGGAGCAGGAGGTGGGTGCCGGATTGCTAAGCAACTGCCGTGCTGGGTGGTACTTTGAGATGCTTGGAGCTACGGTAGGATTAGCACCCGCGACAAGGAGAGTGTTTCCTTCTAAACACAAATGGAGGAGGAATATTATCAAGAATTTAAACAGCCCATCATTATGCCGATTTTAATTAAGAGGTCAGGTGGCAGTTTTGTACCACTGAGTTCCAGGATAATAGGCCCCTGTAAATAAATACCGAGACATTCCGGAAAATGGGCAACTAGACAGGCAGGGATAGTGTATCTTTGGACCCTGAAGTATTTCTTTCCAGAGCCACACTTGGTTAGAATGACTTTCATTTTTATCATTCAGAAGGGTTAAGAAATAAAAGCAAATATTAAAAATAGATTGTTGGAGATGCTGCCCAGAGAAAGCTGTGCGTGCTCACGTTACTGCAAACGCGTGCCTGGCCTTAGAAGTGCCGGGTGTGAGGGCCGGGAGTTTGCAGGAAAGTTGTGAAGGCCGAGCAGGTCTAGGATGGTGACTGCAATTCTGCAGAGACTTTTGCACTGAGATAGTCACAGCTGTGCATTGACTCATAAGCCGGCTAGATCAACTGAAGTTTTTAAAAATTGTAGTCACTCTTGAGTAATGCATCTTCCATAAGGCAGGGAGGGACAGCCTGTGGGGAGTAATAACCACATACGCTCCCACCTTGAAGCTCCTTGTGTTATTGACGGAGCCTTCCTGACAGGAAACATCTGGATGAGAGTGAACCATTAGGCAGAGAGCCGGGTCTCAGGGTTGTGTGAGACACCAGCTCCCCTGTTTGAAGAAGCATCCCCTTGCAGGGCCATGTGATTAGCTCCTTTGCTCCTGAGTGATACAAACATCCCCAAGGGCTTATGTCAGTCCATTATTTGGGCAAAGGAGGACGTGCCCCCATTTATATTGGGCTCTGGAGACTGACACTATATGGCCGATATGTTTTGGATGGTGAGTGGCCTTCAGATGTCCTCCAGGTGGCTGTGCACCTTTAAGGGGTGGGCCCTAGTGGAAGGGCCTTAGGTCACTGGGGACCCTCCTCCTGCTCCAACATGAGACATGACCATTGCTCCTACATGAACTCTGATAAGATTTGCTACCATGGACCACCCTCACCAGACACCAACCCAATAGGGCCGCCTGAGCTTGGACTTTGCAACCTGCAAAACTGCAAGCTACATGCACCATATATATATTTTATAACAGCCACGTCAAGTGTTCTGTTGCTGTGGCACAGAGCTGACTGATAGTGGGTTGGATCCATGGTGGCCCATTTGATTTTGAGCTAGAGGCACAGGAAAATTAGGCTCACTGTGAAAATTAGCTGCAGAGGCCTATTAACCAACTGTGAAGGTTAACTATCTATGTTTTCACCTTTCTGAAAACTTGAGCCTGGTATCAAAGTTAACAGATTTTTTTTTTTTTTTTGAGACAACATCTTACTCTGTAGGCCAGGCTGTTCCTGAACTCAGTATGTGGATCTCAAACTTACAGCAAGCCTCCTGCCTCAGCTTCCCAAGTGCTGGGATAACAGGTGTGGGCCAACACACCTGCCTTATGTGTTGCTGGAGAATTGAATTCAGAGCCTTACGCTTGCTGGACAAGAGCTTTAACCACTGAACTGTCCCCAGCCCTAACAGATTTCTTTATCAGAGGTCTTTACCAAACTTTAACATGCTAAAATGCACGGTAAATCTTCTCTCCTTTCTTCTGTTCTCTCCTCCCCTTTAATCCTCTCCCCTCTCCTTTTCTCTCATCCTCTCCTCTCGCCTTCTCTATCGCTCTCCTCTTCCTTTTCTCCTCTTCCTGTCCCTCTTCTTCCTCCACTTCTCTCTCTCTCCCTTTATAACATTTCACCAGATTATCTAACCATAGGGGCCTTTCCATCCTCAAAGATTTCTAACCCTTTTCTTGGATAGTTTTCTAGTCAGCTTTTCATCACTGTAATAAAATACCTAAGATAATCACCTTGTAAAGAGGAGAGGTTTATTGTGTCTTTCGAGTTTTCAAGGTTCTAGCCCCTGGACAGCTGGCCCTGCTGTCTGTGGCAAGGCAGCCCATCTTGGTCGAAGTGTGTGGCAGAACAGAACTGCTCACTCCATGTCCAAGAAGCAAAAGAGCAGAGGAGAAGGCTGAAGTCCCACAACCCTGTTCAGGACCACTCTCCCAGTAACCTGCAGAGCTCTCTTTAGGCCCCCTCTTAGAGATTCGGCCACCTCTAGTAGCACCTGCCTGAAGACCAAGACTTCAACTCATGGGCCTTTGGGAGGCACCAAAGATCCAAATCATGGCAGCAGTGATTGTGATTCACAGCTTGAAGTTGCCCATCACGACAACAGTTTAGATGCTCTTTCTCTCACCTGTTCCTTTATTCTTCATTACACTGGAGGTTTCCTTACCCCTTTATAACTGGTTCTCACAATCCTAGACAAATCTCCAAAAGTTGCTCCTATTGGCTTTTGTTTTTCAAATCAGAACCTAGAGAAGAGTGTCACTGTGTTCTCCCTTTTGCAGATGAGTTACAAAATTTAAAAATAAAATTTGCACTAATCTGGGTCCCTAAGAGATTCCATTATTTATACTTTTCCCTCCAAAAAGTACTAGTTTAGCCTCCAATTTATTTCCTGAAATTACATTTATTTACTTCCCAATGCATAATGAAGTTCTGCATAATCCCAGGATTACTTGCACATACTGTCGGTACAGAATCTGGCAAAGGGCTATAAAAGTTTTAAATCAATCTCCCAGTTGCTCTTTTAAAAAACCATTCTTTGGGAGTGTGGGGTGGAAGTTTTGGTGGGTCAGTCAGGCAGAATTTTCCCTAACAAAATTGTTGCTTTGTTTTTTCTTTTGCCAAGAATATCTTTTTGTTAGTATGCATTTGTGATATGTGGTAATAGCATTCAGCTTGAGAAATTGATGCGTATACACATGGCATCTTGATTCTTTTCAGCTCCCTTTCCCCTCCCTCTCCCCTTTCTCTCCCCTCCCCCACACTCCTTTTTCTTCTCCACAAAGCCTATCTTCCTATTTTCTTCCAGCTCTCTCTCATTTTGCCCTTCTAGCTTTTATACAACAGTTTTCTCATATTGGAGAAATTATGCGATATTTAACTTTCTGTGTCAATTCATTTCGCTGAGCTTGATGGTCTCAAGATGCATCCATTTTCCTCCAAGTGACTCAAATTTCTTTCTTTATGGCAGAGTAATACTCCATTGTATACACACACCACATCTTTTTCCATTCATCCGTCAATGGACATATTGGCTGCTTTTAAGATGTAAAGGCTGGTTGCTTTCCCAGCCGTGCTCAGAAATCCCAGCACTCATCTGTCACTGGTCTGTGATTGTGATGGTCTCTTCCTCCTGAGCTGGGGACACATCAGTCAAAATATTTCCCTGCTTCTGTCTTCCTCCATATTATCTCCAGCAAGACAGAAGCCCAGAACCAGTTTACTTCTAAGTAAAAATATGCCTTCACACTACCATGCTGATTTTCAGTAACTGCAAGTGTTGGCGACTGAGGCAACCTAATATTTACACAGATAAAGACAGTGCCACCCAAAGACACAAGTAGAGAAGGATGTAGTCGCCACGGTGCTAGAGGAAAAACCACAGAATTCCAAGGGAAAACAGACCTGTACCTTCAGAAAAACCTGTGCAGTGACCCACAAGAGCCGCTTCCCAGTCAGAAAAGCCTAGCGCTTCCGATGTTTCACAGCTGCTGCCAGAAGACTGGCTGAGCCCCGCATGGCTTTAGGAGCTGCCCCCCTCTTAGTTTTTGTGTATGCATTTGGGACTGTCCAAGGAGAAAGCTAACCATTGGTCACGTGGTCTTAACCTAACTTTCTATTCAGATTGCTTCCCTCTCACTTTACGCTTGGTCTTAAGCCTGTCCTAGGGTGTTGAGTGGGCAGAAGTCTCCTCGGTTCACAATTCCTCACCCTCCATTATTAAGCACCTACTGCATACCTAGTATGTGCGGTTAATAGTAAAGAAAAGGAAAACCTTTGGTCCTGGAATGTATGTACATCTAGTAGAATGAGACATACAGAAAACACAGTAAATAAACAATGTGGGTGGAGGGTGACTGCTACAGGGTTAAGAACATGGGGTGGGGCAGGGGCTTCTGGAGTCAAGTCCTCTGGGTCTGGGGACATAGCACCCTGAGATGGGAGAGGGAGGACCCAGCAGAATGCTTACACCCTGGGCACTCCAGCTGCCCGTAGTACAGTCATCCAGGGAGCCTGTCAGAGCTCCAGGTTCTCTGTCACTCTGAGATGCTGGGATTCTGTAGGACCTGGGGTGGCGAAATTAGGTTTTTATGTGTGTTCATGGTACCGGGGGTTGAGCCCAGGGGTCTCACGCTGTGGGACATCTCCATTTTTATTTTTGATTTTGAGACAAGATTTCACTGTGACAGTATGTTGCCCAGGCTGGGCTGGAACTTGTGACCCTCCTGCCTCAGCCTCCCAGAGTGCGGGGATGACAGGCCTGCGTCACCATACTCAGCCTTTTAAGTGAGGTGGGTTGAAGCGCTCACTCAGACCCCATCTTAGACCTTCTGGATTAAATCTGCAGTTTCAGAGAGTGAGCACTGGAGACTGAACCCAGGGCCTTTGCACTGAGGTATCCTTAGCCACTTTTCTATTGTATTAAAATTGCTAAATTGTCCAGGCTGGTCTTGAACTTGAGCCCCTTCTTCCTCAGCCTTCCGTAGGACTGCGGTTGTATCATCTGCATTTTAACAGTCCCCGGGGATCCAGTTTACACAGAAGCATGAGGCACTGTTCCTGTTTCCTCTGAGGCCACCGAGGGCCATGGGCTGGGTCTCAGGACAGAACTGGCGTACCGCTTGGTGACTCACAACTAACCTTTGGCCACTTGGCCTGCGGGTGGCCTGTGGGAGGAGGGGATACGGCAGGCGCTCAGTACAGCAGCATGTGATTCTGCGCCTGGAGAGGCTCTGCGCCCTGCTGGGTCACCTGCTGTCAGCACAGCTGGGGCAGAGCTGGTCGCAAGGGAACACAGTCTGTGTCTCCCTGTCTTACCTCGTTTAGCTTCTCTGGGCTGAATACAGGGGTCAGGATTCCTCGGACCTCTTCCCATCTCTTGTCACGCAGGCAGAGGACGCTGTTGGCTACTGGCTGGGGCTCCAAACCCGATGCCTGATGGGAGCAACAGATGGGAACTTAGCTGGGCCTGGTGGTTCCGGCCTGTAACCCCAACACCCTGGGAGGCTGAGGCAGGAGGACCACAAGGGCAAGCCCAGCCTGGGAAATGTATTGATTTAGTGAGATTCTGTCTCTCTCTCTCTCTCTATATATATATATAGATAGATAGATAGATAGATAGATAGATAGATAGTAACAAGCCAAGTGTGGTGGCATATGTTTGTAATCTGAGCACTCTAGGAGGCTGAGGCAGGAAGATTGCGAGTCCAAGCCAGGGTGGGTAATTTAGTGTTAGTGAGATTCTATCTCCAGACATGAAGGGCTTGGAGACCTAGCTCAGTATGAAGGCTCTGGGGTCAGTTCTTGTACCAAGAAATTAAACATAAATGAATGAATGAATATGTAGGCTAGAGAAGTAGCTTAGTGTGAAGACCCTGGACTTTGATGCCCAATACCACAAAACAAACGGAAGGTCAGGGCACAGAGTGCCCCAGCCACACCAGTGGCAATACAGTTCATGGTGAGCGCTCTGGGTAAAGCCTGCCAAGAGCAAAGTATAGGGATTTCTCTCCCCAGGGCACAGGGGACTGTGGGTGCTCATGGTGACAACCTCATAGTCCCCACGGAGGCCCAGAAGAAGCAGGTGGCCAGTCAGTTTCCACCCTGTCATGGTGTCTTCCTCACTGTGGAGACACCTCAGAGGCTTCTGTGTGCTGTGCAGCCCCTACTGGGTGAGGGTCCTCTGGGGACAAACAAAGTGGCTTCATGGGTGGCAAGTCTCCCCTGGGGCTGAGGTTCATGTCTGAACTTTGTAGCAAGGGCTTTGGTGTGGCTGGATGGGCTGGGCCCAGGTTAACAAGACTTGTGTTCAGATCCTTGGTGGATGGCCAGGTGCTGGTGGGAAGGCAAGGCCTCCGCAAGCATCCTCCAGCAGGGCCCCTTCCAGGAGCAGGCTGACACTAAGCTTCTGTGTTCTAGTGTCCTATCATCTGTTCTTTCACCTTCTGTGAATCAACAGACATTTGTTGAATGACTCATATATGTGTTATAGCCTGAGCTGTGTCCTCTAAGAATGTTACATATCGAAGTCAGCACCTCAGAATGTGGTTATGTTTTGACGTAAGAGCCAGGCCTGGTGGCGCAGGTCTGTGATCCCAGCACTCTGGGAGGCTGGAGAATTAGCAACTTCTATGGACCCTGTCTCAAAATCAAAAATTAAAAATGGGCTTGGGGTGCAGCTCAGTGTGAAGGTCTCGGGCTCAGTCCCCAGTACCCCCCACCCCCCCCCACACACACAATTGGACACAGAGCCTTTAAAAAGGTAATTGAAGGTAATAAAGTCACTAGAGTGAGCCCTAACCCAACAGGACAAATGAATTTATAAGGAGAGAAAACTAGGACACAGTCACACACAAAAGGAAGGTGATGTGACGCAGGGAGCAGGTGGCTGTCACCGCCCAAGGAGAGGGGCCACAGGTGATCCCGGCCCTGCTGACACCTGGGCCAGACTCCCGGGGGCCAGAGCTGGGAGGAAATGGATCACCGCCGGGTCAGTCCCCAGTCGGTGCTGCCCTGTCATGGCAGCAGCTGAAACTCAAGCTAGGAGCCAGGAGCTGGCTTAGTCCTCAGCAAAAATCTTGTTGCTTTGGCCAGCGTGGAGTTTAGCAGGGAAGCTCTTAAACTAACACACAGGTGTTACGGGGCGGTGGGGGGGGGGGGGGGGGGGGGGGGGGGGGGGGGGGGGGGGGGGGGGGGGGGGGGGGGGGGGGGAAGGGGGTGGTGGTGGTGGTGTGTGTGTGTGTGTGTGTGTGTGTGTGTGTGTTTAGAAATTCAGTCCACACCTGCATTCTAAGCTGCCTCCCCAGCCCATTTTTTATTTCTTTTAAATTTGGGACAGGATCTCACTAAGTCACAAAATTGCTCATATTGGGTTCAAACTTGTGATCCTCCTGCCTTAGCCTCCCAGAGTGCTGGGATTATAAGCATGCACCACCACACCCGATTTAGATGTTACCATTCTTGAGAAAGTAACCATGAGGAGAAGGAGGGTACGGTGGGTGCATCGGGGCCACGGTCCGGGTGCCTCTCTGAGCAGGCACCCATGGGGCGTGCCTGGGTGCTGCCAGGAGTCTAGAGTCTCCTCATCGCTTCTCCCAGACTGTGCTGTGCCTCTCTGCAGCCAGCTGTCCCACTAAGTGGCCACACATGGAGTCCTCACGGTGGGTCAGAATGGTCTGGGGACCCCAGGACCAGACTGTCCCCTGAGCCACATGCCCTCATGCTATTCCTTCTCACTGTTTTAATTACAGTTGCAACATGAAGCCAGCCATCATGATTCAAAAGCCTTGTAAAAACTCCTATTTAGAGGAAAATTATAATTTTCTGATAAAATATGAACATTCAAAATAAGCCATAAAACATAACTGTGCAGCATTGAGAGGGTTTAATTACATATTAGAACCAAGTTGCTGGGATATTTTCTGTGCAGAGGAAAACCTCTCTATATTTAGAATGAGATTCTTTGGGAGCGCCATGGCCACTAAATTATGGTTTCAGGGAATTTTGGGAACATAATCTGTTTGTTTAGGTTTCAGACTCATAGGAGGAAATCATATATTATGGGTATTTATAGAGCGGCAGTCCATCCTGTGCCACACTGCAAAGACATTTCACTGGCGGAAGGGCAGGACGCAGGTTTACATGGCTCTGACCAGACAGAATAAACTATAGATAAGGATCGAGCTTGGTTAGATTGCATCCATCCTTAGCACCTGACAACTGTATGAATTGATATTTTCTTTGACCCTGGGAATTGAGCCCAGGGCCGTCACATGGAGCTACACGGCTACACCCCCTGCCCCTCCCCCCATTTTGATTTTGAGCTAGGGTCTCATGAAGTCACTACATTGACCAAGTTGGGCTCAAACTTGTGATTCTCCTGCCTCAGCCTCCCAGAGTGTGCTTTTTAAAAAGAATCTTCCCCAAAGGACAAATCTCACCCTCCTGTGCTGTAGACCCTTATGGCTTTCAACTGTTTCTCTCAACAACCTGCCCTGATACCTCTTCCCTTGACCAAGCCACCTTGATAGCGTCTTCTGGTTTTGATGGCACCGTTTGGGCAACGGTCACAGTAGTGTTTCCTGTCTAGCCATTATGCTGTGTGCAGGTGGGTGGCGACTTAGTTATGAAGGAGCTGAGCCGGTGGAAAACCACTCACTAATGTCTGCTGTGAAAGAGCAGCAGATTTTAGACTGGAAAGAAGATTGGGAAGGTCGGGTGTTAGTGCTTAGTGGCCCTGTGCGGCTAAGTGTGCATGTTTTACAGAGGAGGAAGTTTGAGTTGTGATGTTTCTTGGATCAGCCAGCTTCCTCCCTATGACCACCCACTGGTACCGTGGTCTAGCCCCTGACTGGCATCTCTGCCTTCAGCCTACCACACCAAGCCATCCTCCCTGCTGTAGGAGCGGGTGGGGGTGGGGAGGTCTTCTGAAAGCACAGAAGTTAGTCTCACCAAGGTGGAGTGGCATGGAGGTGCCCTTGCCAGGGAGAGTGGGGGAGGCAGGTGGATCATAGGTGGTAAGCCAGCAAGATAGGGTCAGGCAGAGCACACCCTGCCACCTTCTCTCTGGGTCCCTGTCCACACCCACTTTTATCTCTTTATATCTGGACCCCTCAGTCTCCCTTGAGTCCCCTTTCTTCTTTCTCAGCAAACTCCTATTCACCTTACAGAACACAGCTGAGAAAACACAGCTTGAAGGAATCCCTATTGCCTGCCCTTCACACCAATGCCTCGTGCAATAATATCTCTCTGTCCGGAGAAAGGGAGGGGGTGTGTGTGAGAGGGTGGGAAAGAGAAAGGGAGATGATGTGTAAAAAAACAAAAACAAAAAGAATCAAATGGGGGTGATAGTGGGAGCTAGGGGGAAGGGGAAGTTGTGGGAGGATCAAAGCAGGTAGGGGATTGTAATTTTGACACGATATATATGCACAAAATACTCAAGTTCAATGTAAACATGTATCATATATATATATATATATATATATATACACACACACAATGAGGGAAATACAGTATTTCTCTCTGATTTTCAAAGACTTTCTCTTTTTAAAGTGATTATTAGGACTCAGTGCAGGTTGACCCACACAGCAAGCCACGCCAGTGCAGCTGCGTTCTTTGCCTCTCCTGGAGGGGCGGGTCTAGAGCTGTGGGAAACAAAACATTTTCTGATTTCCAAGGACATTCTTCTGGGGAGGGAAGTGAAAAAGAAATGGGTGGGTAAATAATTCTGTTGGGTGGTTTCATGGCTGGCAGAACAGCCAAAGACAAATAAAACGATCGATGTGGAATCCAGCGAAGGACCACAGCCTTTTATGCTTAGCCCAGTTAAGTTAACCGTTTGCAATGCATTTTCATAATAAGTTACCGGTTTGCAGACATCACAGCCAAGAAGACTCATAGCCCAGAATCACAGTCTAACCCTGAGCCGCACCCACTCAAAGCCAGCTCAAGCAGAAATCTGAGGAAGACTTACAAGAAAAAAAAAAATCACAGGTTGAAATTTCTTGTGGTGCAAAAAGATTTTAAACAAATTTGAGCTAGTATGATCCAGTGATGTGTTATCAAGACCAGTGGGACCTACTCCAGGAAGCCATCTCTGACACCCGGGGTGTAACTTGCTGCATTTGCAGAATAGAGGAGGGAAACGATCATCTCAGCAGATGCAAAAATTTTTAAACAGAATTCAACATTTATTTGGGATAAACAACTCTTGGTGGGCAATGAGTCCGAGGGAACTTCCTCAGCTTGATAAATGACATTCACAAAGAAAAACCTTTAGTCCAGGGGTCTCCAACCTTTTGGCACCAGGGACTGATTTAGCTGGAGCCCCTTCTCACGAGGACCGTGTGTGCATTTGGTGTGCGGTAGGTTGTGGGAGGACAGCTGAGAGACGGCCTCTGGAAGCAGGAGGGGTGCGGGAGTGAAGCTCCGCCTCCTGTCAATCAGCAGCAGCATTGGAACCTCATAGGAGCGTGCTGGCTTAGGGTGGGGCTTTACTGGCTGCTCACCGGCTGCTCACCACTCCTCTGTCCCTATGTCCCAGTCCTTTCACAGCCACAGACTGTGCCAGCCGGCGGCTTGGGAACCAGGGACCCCAGCTTTAGCCAACATCATAATGTGTAAGGAAACACCTAACCCTCAAGGCTGGAAACAGGACAAGGGTATCCACAGTCCACTTCTCTTTAACATTACACAGAGCGCAAAAAGACAGAGAGATGTGGAATATGTGAAAATTGCTTGGAAGAAATAAAACGATTTTGTTATTGACACAGGGTATCACTCTCTGGCCCAGGCTGGTCCTGAATGCACAGCAATCCTCCTGCCTCAGTCTCCTGAGTACTGGGGTTACAGGTGTGCACCACCATGCCTGGTTTATGTGGTGCTGGGGAATTGAACCTGGGACTTTGAGCTTGCTAGGCACACACTTAAACTTCTGAGATACTCCCTCAGTCTTAAAATGATTTACTACAGATGATACAATAATGTAACATAGAAAAAAACCTAAGAAATATCAAAAAATAAGCTATTAGAGTCCAGATTGAGCTTAATAAGACTATTGAGCACAAGCTCAGTATACTAAAAAAACCTTTTATTTCTAAAAATGAGCAACAAAAAAATGGGAAAATGAAAATTCAAAAACAATTTGCAAGGACAAAAACCATCAAACACTGAAGAACCCATTTAACAAAGGCGCTGAGGCTGTGCAAGGTCTCTGTGCTGAAACTATGAAACTTTATTGGTTTTTGATTTTGAGACAGGGTCTTGCTATGTCACTAAGTTGTCCAGGCATACCTTTAATTTGTGATTCTACCGCCTCAGCCTCCTAGAGTGCTGGAATCATCAGCCACCAGCCCCAGTTCCACTTGGAATCCCACAGACACATAGAGCAGAAAAGAACTCTTACTGTAAGTTTCATTTATACAAAGTTGAAGAGCAGGAAAAAAAAATGTGTATCCTTATGGGAGTGGTTACTCTGGCTGGGAGCTGGGATGCGGTGGAGGGCAGTCTCAGGAAGCTTCAGAAGCCCCGGATCTTGATCCATGATGGACACCTGGTTTGCGTGTATACAGACGTCACTGAGCTTTAGGTTCATGTGTGGATGTTACCTCCATCTTTTTAATACCAAATGAGATCTCTGGGAGGCTGAGGCAGGAGGGTCATAAGTTTGAGCCTGGAAAACTTAGCAACTTAGTGAGACCCTGTCTGAAAATTCTTTATAAAAATGTTTTTATACATGCCTATAATCCAGCAGTTGGGTGGGCTGAAGCAGGAGGATTGCCTGGAGTTCAAGACCAGCCTAAGCTGTGTCGTAAGCTTTGGATGTTGCTGGACTACAGAGCAAGAACCTGTCTCAAAAAAAAGTCTGTTTTTTCAAAGGCCTGAGGGTGTAGGTCAGTGCAAACACCCTGGCTCAATCCCCAGGATCACCAATAATAATAGTTTTAATAATAATCATAACAACAAGCCATACACCTTCAATTTGGACAGGCTTGAGTGCTGGATGACAGTTAATGGCTGTAACTACAAGCTTCGTATTTAGATTAAAAATGTAGTTGTTCAGTCATGAACTAACTTACATTAAAGAAATCTGGGACCCTAATGACCACTATCCTGTTGGCTGTGTTGGGTGCCCCTGCCAAGACAGGGCAAGCTCGGCTACTGCCCTGCAAGGGCAGTGTCCCTTCTCAGGAAGGAAGGAGGGTCCCGCCTCACTGCCTGCATGGTGGCCGTCCACACAGAGCCTGTTTTAAGATGCACATGAAGAGTGAATTGTAGGGGTCTGCATCCTTGTGCCCAGAAGTCCCTGGGCTAATTTTTTAAAAATAAAAGTATTATATTTCATTTTATTTTTGGAAGTTTAAATTTCCCTGGGCCAATTTTTTTGTTTCTTTTTCTTTCTTTCATTTTTTGACTTTGCAGCACTTAGGGTGAAACCCAGGGCCACTCTACCACTGTGCTACCTACATCAACAACCCTCTTTATTTTTAGACAAGATCTCCCTCAATTGCCCAGGCTGGCCTTGAACTTGCTGTCCTCCTGCCTCAGCCTCCCCAGTAGTCAAGATCAAAGACATATGTTCCCATGTCTGGCCCCTTAGCCATTGCACGTGTGTGCGTGTGTGTATGTGTGTGTAGGTGTGGGTGTGGGTGTGCATGTGGTTTTTGTTTTGTTTTACAGTGCTGGGGATGGAATGAAACCCAGGGCCTCACACATGCTAGGCAAGTGCTTCACCCCTGGGCCATAGTCCCGGCTGTGGATTGCTGCCACACCCCTCGGGGACCTGGGAGTACATGGGGCAGTCCAGGAGCGGGAGCTGGGTCGGAGGTATCGGTGTTTGCAAGTTGGTATTTGCTTTTGGTTTCCACATTCAGCTCTGACTGGCATCTGTGAACGCGCCTGTAGCCCTACTGTGTGCAGGCGTGATGACACTTCTAGGGCTGTGGTGACAAAGGACGGAATCCACGCCTGCGGTTCACAGGGGTGGGGTTGGCTTAGGACTGCCCCTGTTCACCTTGGTACAACGTGTTTCGCATCTTATTCCACCAACTCGGGTAATTAGGAAACACTGTCCCGAGGGACAGCAGGGGCTCAGCAGGGCCCGCATGGCACCGCAGCTGAGATGCCCTTGGACCGAGGAACATGCCTGCCCTTTCGACTAAGGTCTCTTAAAGCAGGGGTGGCGGCATGTGGCTGTCATCCTAGCACTGTGGGAGGCTGAGGCAGGAGGACCAAGTGCTTGAGCCTAACCTGGACAACGTAGTGACTTTAGTGGGACCCTGCCTCAAAATATAAAAAGACGGGGGGACGTAGTTCAATGTCAAAGGCCTTGACTCAATTTCCAGTACCAAAAAAAAAAAAAAAAAAGTCTTCTTATCAGGTTAGCAAAGCATTGACTTTAAACCCTGAAGAACCGTGTGGTCCTGAGAAAAAAAGTTATTTAAAAAAAACATACCAGAGCATTTCATGCTTGCGTGGAGAGAGTAAGCAAGGAGGATTGTTGTGAGTTTGAGGCCAACTTGGACTACAGAGTGAGGTCTTGTATCAAAAAAAAACAAACAAACCCCGCACTGCTTCCGAAGAGCAGCAAAATGCAGGTGCACCTGTTACACGGTGACTCGGCATGCATGCTGTGAGGAGAGGGGTACGCAGCCTGGCAGGATCAGGAGCTGCACCCAGGGCAAGCTTTCCCATGTGCCGGAATATCCAAGAATCCTGACTCAGGATCTGCAAGAGCTCTGTGGTGCCTCAGTTCTCCAAGGCCACACAGCCCAGCTGGGTGCTTTGAAACACCCCAAGGGATAGTGTATGTCTGGCTGTGGAATGTCCCCAAAAGCCTTCTGCCTTTGGATGCTCTGGGTGTCTGTGGATTTTGTGCTGTTAGGAGCTGGGGCCTGTTTGGAAGGGGCGGGTCCATAGGGCCTGACCTTGAGGGGTGGACCCCTGGGGCTCCACCCGGAGGGCATAACTCCCTTGCTAGCTCCGCCCCCACACACTCTGCTTCCTGTCTGCCAACGGGTGAAAAGCTTCTCTCCAGCCAGTCTTCCACTAAGCCATAAATCGATTGAGACCTCCTGAAACTGAGCTGACATAAACCTTTCCTCCCGGAACGCGTAGATGTCAGAGTGGATCCCAGCAGTGAGACAGCTGTAACTAGGGTCGGTGTCAGCCTTGGTGGCGGTGATGCAAACTCATTTAGCGCTGAGAATGTTAAGCCCGGTGTGCTGGCACAGGCCTGTAATCCTTGCACTCTGGGAGGCTGAGGCAGGAGGATTCCAAGTTTGAGCCCAGCCTGGGCAGCTCAGCAACTTAGCATGATCCTGTCTCAAAATCCATACCAAAAAAATGGGCGGGGGATGTAGGTCAGTGGGAAGGTTCTGGAGTTCCATCCCCAGCGCTGCAAAGAAGCGAAGAAAAAAGAAAGGAAAGGAAGGATGAATGAGCCTGGGTTTAAACATTATGTGACCTTTCTCCTCCTCTCTGCTTTGACCGTGGCCCGAGATGATGGCCTCCGTGGACCGTGGTGAGATGCATCCACAGCTCAAGGGCACAAGTGTTCCCAGTGATAGCGAGAGACAGGGGTGTGCCTGATGTGCGCCACGCTCGGCTAGGAAGGCATTGTCCTGAGGGACCTAAGAGGGAGTGTGTCCTCAGGTTGGAAGCTCAGAATGGCTCTATGGGATACTGCTGGGGCTGACTGTCACATACGGGAAGCCAGATGGACCTTAGTGATTGGCAAGCCTAACTTTCATGTCTTAGGAGGAAATTGAGGCTCAGAGAGGATAAGGGGCTGGTGCAAGGTCACACAGCTGCTAATAGGTAACAAATAGGGAATCTGATTTCCTTCCTTTAAATTTAAACCACAGCCTTTCCACACATTGCCAGGCTGTGGCTTAGAAGCCAAAGGAAAGGAAGATGCTGCTGTGAGCAGGAGCCGGAATAGGGAAGAGCAAGTCCACGCCCCCCCACCCGGCAACCTCCCCTCCGTGGCATGTTCAGGAGTGTAACTGTGTAAGTCCAGACTCGCTTCTGTGGCTCATGAAGACAGTCACGAGAGGGGACTGCCGGAGGTGCTCCAGGGAGTGACAAATGTGGGGTAAGCATGCTTGAAGTGAGGGGCAGTGGCGGCCATGTGCTTTTTCTCTTTTTTTTTTTTTTTTAAATTAAGCACCACAATTTCCTCCCCTTGCCCTTATATTCCTCGTCGCGTTCATCTTACAGCACTTGCTGGAGCACCTGAATATTTTCATTTTCTCAGTTTTATCTAAGGGGGAAAAGGCCAGGAATTCCAGATGAACAAGGTTTCAAAAGCATTTGAAGGAGAGGTGCCAGTTGTAGGTGTCTGTTAACCAGTTCGAGGCACATGACTTACGGCCGAGCTGCGGAGATGCCACATGGGTGCCTGTTAGCAGGTTAGCCCTGTCCACCTGGAGCTGGGAATGGTGTTTCCTGCCCTCCTGACTGCAGCGAGGAAGGGGCTGTTGCTGTGCTGCCCGCTGGGAGGGGGTAAGGTGTCCAAAGACTAACTTACTGTGAGACTTCAGGCGTCCTTGCCAAGGCCACGGGCACTGTGGCTTCACGGTGACTCAGCTGCGGGAGTTGCATGGCGGGGGATGAAGCAGGCTTCTAAAGGCTAAACTGAGGGCTTCATGGTTCTGGGTAAAACCACCCACCAAATCCATCATGGAGTTCTAGATGTGACGCATGTGCGTCAATAGTGTGGCTTGACCTGTGCCTGGAGAGTTAGCACTGTGCTGCTCCTGAGGACCTGAGCGCTGGCGTCTGCCACACACACACACACACACACACGCACGCACGCACGCACGCACGCACGCCACCCCTCCCACATCTAAGCAGTGGAACCGGATGCGAGCCTACCTGCTGCGTCACCCACCTTTAGGCCAGGACCAGAACACAGAGCTCTGAGGCGGCAGGTTTCCACACCCTCCCACCCCAAAACCTCCCCACCCACCCCACACAGAGAACACGAAGGGGCTGAACAGCAGCCCGCCTCTGAGCACCTTCCCACAGCTTCCCACCCCCAGCCTTGGCGGGACCCCAGAATAAGTTCTCTCACTATATGGCCATTTCTGCTGGGCCACGTGGACCCAGCTCTGGTTTCCACAGATAAAGAGGAGAGCTACCCTCGTGATTTCATTGGCACCTCGTAGCGAAGAAGAGCTAATCAGAAGTACCTAAGGAACATCCAGAGCTGGACACCTTAATCCCTAAAATCCCAGCCCTCTGGGAGGCTGAAGCAGGAGGACCATGAGTTTGGGCAATTTAACGACTTGGTGAAACCCTGTCTCAGAACAGAAAATGGGCTGAGGATCTGGTTCACTACAAAGGCCAACTAATTAATTATTAATTAAATTTTAAATTCAAGTTTTGAGATGCCTGGACATCTGAGTTTCTGTAGAACTCTTACGGGAAATCGAGTCAAGTTGAAGGCTAAACTGTGATTGCCCCAACACAGCGCAGCTTCAGGAAGAACTGAGGGCAGCAGGAGACGGCGTGGAGCCGGTGTGGGAAGGGGCCAGTGGACGAGAGTGTGGAGTGCAGAGCGCGTGTGGAGAAGGGAAGGCCACCTCAGACCCAGTGACTGAGAAAACAGGCCAGTTTGCCCTGCTCAGTGATCTGGAGTGTGAAAAAGAATATTTCACTCAATGATTTTGAAAACTCACATATTTGCTCCATGCGGGCACTCATAGGGGATTCCCAGTTGTCACCCAAGATCTAGCCCCCAGGCTCTGGGGGTCTCTCCTAGGTTGTTCACAGCTTATCCAGTCCGTGAGCCCCACCCCACGGCTGCCCTGCCCCAAGCCACCCAGGGCCACCCACCCTGGAGGCCTGAACTTGGGAGCAGAGTCAGGCTCCTAACTGTTGGAAAAGGAAGCTCTGTCTGTCTTGTCTAAGTTCCCCTTCACTTAACGCATCAAACTAATCCCCGGGTGTTTCCGCACCGCCAGGGACCCTTCGGTAGGCGCTTTCCAGGAGGAAGCATTTAATGTTTACTGAGTGAATGTGTAATGTAGCCCATGCTGAACACTTAAGTAAACAGGGCTTATTAGAGGGAAGGCGGGCAGCCGCGAGGAGAAATCACGCCTCACTGATCTCCCCAAGTTCTCTGAGCAGACACACAGCATACAGGGAAGAGAGAAGCACAGGACCCAGTTTCATTTGACTTTCAAAAGTGAAAATCCCACTCTACTTACTGTTTTTTTTTAAAAATGGAGTCACTAAGGGTTGCTTTATCATGAATATGGAGTTGGCTTAAAGACCGTAAACGAAGCTAAAGATACGTAGATGAGTTCCCAGATGGAAAATTATAAACGCTTGGGTTTCTTAAGGCTGTCGGTATGTTTGGGAACAACCCAATAGAAGAGGACTTGGCTCTCCAGGCCCAGGTAATACCCCATTCTTCTGGGAAGAATTTCACGTTCCACTTGGACACGGAAGAGTCACGTGCTTGGCTATGGAGTGTAGAAGAGAAGACACGGTTCCTGACCTTGAAGATCTGATCATCAAGGTAGGAGCCAGGCCCAGGGCGCAGGCCTGGAAACCCAGCACTTTGGGAGGGTGAGGCAGGAGGATCACAAATCCAAGCCCAGCTTGGGCAATTTAGGGAGACCCTGACTCAAAACCAAAACCAATAAAAAAGGACTGGTAAGATGTAGCTTAGTGCAAAGGCCTGGGGTAAAATCCTCAGGACCACAAATGCACACAATGATTTCATTTTCTGTTACAATGTCATAATAATGGGAAAAGGTATACAATGAATGTAATGAGCTTGAATCATCCTAAAACCCAAGTTCACTGGAAAGCTGAGTTTTGAGTGGAACTGATGTAAGCCGATAGGAGGTATCACTATACCCCTGAGGGACCTGTCGCCCACCTTGCGATTACCCCCTCGGCCCCTAGCCTTGCCACGCCCGTGCAGACAAGCCCACCTACCATCCTGTTGGGGAAGTTGCTGAAGCCCTTTACCAGCACCTGCTGGATCATGTCCGGTTTGGAAATGACAATGTGCATCCGTCGGCCGAGATAGTATCTGGCGGAATAATAATAATAAAAAAAAAACATTGAAGATGCATTGCCTTTGACTGTTCATTTCTGATTTTCACAAAAGAATTCAAGGCGGCTTAAGATGAATGATCAGAGGTAGGTGGGATGGGAGACTGTGGAGAAGGCGAGGACAAGGCGACCTCGTCCCCAGCCAGCAACAGAGCTGGGACATCCTGCCAGCCAAGCTCCTTCCGCCAGCACTGCAGAATGCCACCTCGACTAGCCCCTAAGCCCTGGGCTGGCACAGCCTGCCCTGAGGAGCTTATGTCCTGATGGGAAGGACACATCCTACAAATGTCAGCAGGGGCGAGTGGTTCCTGAGATGCAGCAGTGAGACAAGAAGGTGTCTCCCGGGCCATGCCTATGACCAGTGTACGCATACCAGCAACAAGCATGGGCAACAACTGTTAGGTACCATTCACCATGTAGACGGACCTCGAAGGCCCTGAATGGAGCGGCTCACCTCCTCCGTGGACTGGAAGGCGCCCTTAAGCACGGCAGCCCCCACAGCGTCCGAGGGCCAGTGTCACTCCCACGGCTGGGGCATCCCGCTCTGCGCTCCTTTCTGGACACTGGGCACTTTTACCCTTTGGCTTTTGCCTCTCAATGAAGACCCTTCCCACACCTTGAAAAGCGTCTGAGCAAGGTTTTTTGTAGGCATTGACAAGCTTATTCTAAATTTATATGATGTGCACCCATGTTGACAGCAGCACAGCTAACAATGGCAACAGTGTGGAAGATGCCGAAATCCCATCCCAGACCAGTGGATGCTGTGGTAGGTGCACACGGTGGAGCACGGCTCTTCCACAAAGGCAGATGGGAGGCTTCTGTAGGGAAGTGGATGAAACTTGAGACCATCACGCTCAGCGACTTGTGTCAGACGCAGAAGGTTATACATCGTCTGGTTTCTCTAATGCAAGAAACCTGGAATACAGGCGTTCTGTAGGGCCTAGAGGCGGAGAGTGGAAGTAGTGGGGTGGGAGGTGTGGGAGCCCCAGAAGAACTTCAAATTTTGGTGAAGAAGAATGAGATGGGAACGATCATTGTGTAGATCCTGAGCTTGGATGTCGTAGTCCAGACAAGACCATGTGATGTTGGCAGAGAGAGAGGGAGGAGGGATAGAGAGAGAGAATATGAACCTAGCTAAAATCTGAATAAGTTCTGTGCATGAACTCATCTCATCCTTCTAGGTTTGAAAATGGCCAGGAGGCTGAGGCAGGAATATTGCAACATCAAGCTCAGCCTGAGCAATGGAACAACTTAATGAGACCTTATGTCAAAATCAGAAATAAAAATGGGCTAGGGATGTAGCTCAATGTGAAGGGCCTTTTGCTTGATGCCCAGCATGGGGCAGGGGGGGCAGGGTGGGGGGTGGAGGGAGAGAGAGCCCAAGAGAGGGGACTGTGTACTATAGTTATGCAAGAGGTCACTGCTGGGGATCTGGGGAAAGGGTACACGACACACACACACACACATCCCATCCCATACATATATTTTTGTTGGCCACTTCTTGTGAGTCTATAGCTACTTCAAAATAAAAGTTTTCAAACATCGCCTCAGAGCTTAATAACCTATGAAGTCACAGCCCTCCCCCACCAAACCTAATGTTGCAGATTTGGTGAGACCCCAGCTCTGCATCTGAATAGGCTGTCAGATTCCAGGACAAGATTGCACCAGGTCCTCAGAGAGAAACTGCTGTAGGACGGTGCCACAGGGCCTCAGGTTGGTCAGAATCCACAGTGACACATTCAGAAAATAGAAAAAGCCTGCTCCAACCAGCCACACCCAGGCAGCACCTGTGATGTTAATAAGCTTCCAGGGGCCCTTTCACGACTGGCAGTGAACTGGGTTCCAAGTTGAAAATCCCAATTTGTATCTGACCAAAGTTCACACCCATTCTCGTCTCCATAAATTCTCAGAAGTGAAGAGAAAGCAATTACTCTGTGGACCACACATATATTTTAGTAAGTTATTTGTATTGATTGTGTTATTATCAAAATAATTTTGCACGGAATCTGGATTTAGAGAAGAAAATAATGCTTCTACATTCTCATGAGAGTTGTCCTTCCAAGTAGCCACCTAGGGAGTCTTTCTGCCTTTTTCTTATAATACTGCTAATGCTAAAAACAATTTTGCAACAATTCCTTTAGAATTGCTTCGGCACTGGTTTATGGACCTCATGAGAGAACTGGCCCAGTTTTACATGTAAATTGTGTAATCTTGTGAATTGATATTTATAAAGGGGCTTGTCTATAGTTTGAAGAGCTCCTGGAAGGATCTGGAACAGAGAAAAATAAGTGAATTCTGTTTCGGGCACACACAGCCTTCCTTGTGGGTGTTTGACATGGCCTCCCAATGATTTTCTTTCCATCACCCTTGAGGAACCACTCTACCTGACTCCATGTTATTCCTTCACTTATACAGCCCTGCTCCTTTGATCATGGGGATGGACTTAAGACCCAGGCATGGCCAAACTCACTATCCCTTCTCTTTGGCAGCCGTCACTGGTCCAAGGGATGTACCCTGTCCCAACTGGAGCCAGTGAAAATTCTTCACGGGGGTTTCTTTTTGGATGCTGGGCAACAGGCTCTGCCTTTCTCCTGGAGCTGGAAATAGGAAATCTAGGACTCCTGGTGGCCATTGTTCTGCCATATGGAGAACTTGTTTGCAGAAGGAGTTGAGAGGAACCAACCGAGATTTAAGATAGACAGAGAAATTGATAATGAGCAAATTCGAGTTCAAGCCTCTGCCTCCTGTGGCTCTCCGTTTGATCCTCCAAGCTTAAGTCATTTGGCCTGTGCGCAGGTTAGCTCAACTTTGGTTTCTCTGTGTGTAATCCAGAAGTGCTACCTAGTATGGAGACATTTTCTCTCTTTCAGCTTAGGACTAGCTGATGTCACTGTGTCTTTCAAAGCTCCCACCCCCAAAATGGTCTGATCTTGGTTTTGTGCTTTGGTGTGTGCTGTGGTTTCAGTGTTCCCACAAAAATCTCAGGTTGAAATGTAATTTTCAATGTGAGGTAAGGGAACTGCTAAGAAGAAATGAGGTCTGAGGGCTCTGCCGCATGAGTGGGTTAGCCCATTATTGGGTTACCTTGAGAATAGGTCTGTTGTACAAGCCAAGTGACTGTCTCTTGGATGCTCTGTTGTCCCCATGGGATGCCCTGTGCCGTCCAGGACTCTATGAGTGCTAACCAGCAAGAAGGCCCTTTCCAGGTGCACCCCTTCGACTTTGGGCTCTCAGCCCCTGGAACCATGAATTCGATAAACCTTTCTTCTTTATAAATCAGCCTGCCTGTGGTGTTCAGTTATAACGACAGAAGTAACTAAGGCAGTATGTACGAACAGCAATGCCGTCTTGTTTCCTGAGACAATGTGGCACACTGAAAAACAATCCCCTCAAGAGCCCAGCAGGTGAGATCCGTGGCCACAGAGCTCCACCGCCATTGGAGGCATAAACTGCTGAGACTCTGGGCTGCAGCTAAAACATGTACGTGGAAGCTAGATAATCTACGCTGTCTGTTGTAGCCTTAAATCCCATCATTCTTCTGAATTCAAATGAAAATTAAACTGTGGTTCTCAATTGTAAGCCTACTCTGTTGGGCGCAAAGAACTCCTATTCCAGTGACATCAGCCAGTGGAGCATGCGGATGTGTTTTGGGTCCTCAGAACATTTGAGAACACAAGGGTCAGCGTTTATCCAGTGCTGACTGTGTGCCAGGCATGGTTCCAAATGCGTTGACTGTATGATCTTAATCTTAGTAGGAAAATGGATGAGGTGGCTCTTCTGCCCACTTTTTAGAATAGAAAACTGAGACCACATGGTTAAGTAGCTTGACCCCAGCCTGACAGCTGTCCCCCAACAGCTGCCACCTGGTCTCCAGGCTGGTCTCCCGTGTCATGGCTCTGGTGCAAATAGGGGTGTGAGAAAAACCAGTGGGCTGCCAGCCCTTAGGACCACGGAAGGTGGAAATTTAGGGCAGATTCTTGCTTAATGAACCAGAAAACCTCAGCACAATTAAGGAAGTGAGGTCTTGCTCCCCTCTAATCCCGGGTTGTTAGCAGACTCCTTGGGGGACAAGAAATCCATACCCGGTTATTCATCTGTACCTTATTTATGCACATAATAATTTGCTTATTCAACTCCAAAGCACCTGGCTGAAGTGAAAGTGTAGGCAAATCAGTGGAGTATTGTGCAGACCAAAATAACACTTGTTTGACTTGTTTAATTAGTGGTTTTCTTAAAAGAAAATCTGACCAGTCAGTTCAACCAAGGTGGCCCAGCTGCCTGCTGGAGAGAGGAGGAGGAGATATTTGGCATTTTCTTGGGGGCTGCCGAGCCCTATCCCAGAAGGTCTGGCTTTGAAAGGGGTAACCAAGCCAGAAAGATTGCTCATGGGGTGGGGGTGGGGCGGTCACCCTCTGGCCCCGCCATGGAAAGGTGTCCAAGTTACACAGCCAACTTGAAAGTCGTGTTGTGAAATGGTGTGTGTGGCTCTGCTGGTAGGCAGCAGCACGTCTTCGTCGTAATTGCACACCCAGGAAGCATTTATTGAGCACCTACTTTGTGTCAGACATCATGCTTGGACCATCCCTGAGCATCTGGAGGAAGGTGTCCAGATAGCTAAGAGCAATGCCTGTGTCTGGAGCCAGAAAATGTAGGGCTTTGGTTTTTTCATGTTACTTAGGGTTTTTTGTCTTTTATTTTAAAATTATTTTTCACTCTTTTTTTTTTGTCTGTGCCACAGATGAAGGGATTTTATTTGAGCAGACTTAACATGTGCATGGCATACTTCAATCTTTTTTAGAGGATAGAACTGGATCTGGATCTGTAATCCATGCTGGTCCTGAACCCACCAGGTAACCCAGGCTGGCCTTGAACTCACAGCAATCCTCCTGCCTCAGCCTCCTGAGTTCTGGGATTATAGGTGTGTGCCACCACATGTAGCTAATTTTAATGAGGTACTGAGGAATTGAACCCAGGGCCTTGTACATGCTAAGCAATCAGTCTAACCACTGAGCTATGCCCCAGCCCTGCTTCGATCGTTTTTAACACCCCTGTCACCTCTCTCTCCCTGCCTTCCCCCTTAGTTTCACATTTTGGGAGGCACAGTGCATTAATATCTTTTGCTTATATCCATTTGCCCTGTTGCCTGCTGTCACACCCCCTCCACCTTCCTGATTTCAGGCTGCTCATTCTTTAGCATGCCAACATGTCCCACTAGGTGTGTGTGGCTTTTGGAATAGGAAAGGGCGGTGGGGGCAGGTCACTGAGATGACCCATGCAGCTGCAGCAGGTGCTGGAGTCTTGGGCGCTGGGCTGAAGGCTAGTATCTTGTGATTTAACATCTGAGTCACCTTGAACAAATCGCATCCCTCTTCAGCCAGTGTCTTTGATAAAAGAGGCCGTGGGAGGATTTAAAGAGAGTTGTCAGGAAGGACATTGTATGCAAATGCAGGCAGTGACCAGCTTCCCCAAGAAAAGAAGGGTCCCCCTGCACTCCAGCAGGCAGGCTGCAGCATGGTGATGCCTGCAGTAGTCAGCTTTCCTGTCACCAAGACATGGTACCCAACACCCACAAATTTAGAGAGAACAGGTTTGAGGTGGCTTATGGCTTAGGAGAACCCAGTCCATGGCTGGCTGGTTCCAGGGCAGAAGGGTGCAGAGGGCAAAGCTGCTTAACTCATAGTGTCTAGCAGGCAGAGCTGGGAGCAGTGCCAGAGAGGAGGGGACCAAGGACCAGGCACAGACCCAGAGCCGGCCTCCATGGCCCACTCAGCTGCACCAAGGAGCCTGCTCTATTCATTGGCTAGGCGTTCATTAATCCAATAAAGTCAACATGGGGATTAATGGTCATAGGACCTATGAAGAGATTAGGAGGTTCCTGGCAGGGGTGACATCTCCCCAGGTCAGCAGAAGTCCTCCGTGAGCTCAGTGACAGTGTTCCACTGTTGTGCTAGCTCAGTCCCACCTGTGGCTGGATTGTAGCAATGGAGCTGTTGGAGGCTCCATAGAGAGAAAGGCCGGCATGTGCCACTGGCCGCCACCATTGTGTCCGAAACTCCCACCTTCCTGAAAGTTTGGAGAAAGCAAAGTAGAGGCCAGATGTTGGGCATTCCTGGGCACTTGGCTTACAGGGATCCCTTGGGCCAGGCAGCTGCCACAGTGCCACAGAAATCCACAGCCTCAGGAGCTGTGGGCTCTGTCCTTCTTGGCTAGCCACTCAACCTGTCGTCAGGGCTGGAGGTAGAGTTGACTGAGTGGCAGGCCGCACTCAGGTTACCCTGGACATTTTTTCTTGGGGAGCCAGCGACAGTAACAGGACCATAGGGTCTGGTGTTGTTTCCTCCGCCTATTCTCTGTCACATTGGACGGGGAGCACATCTGTCCATGGAAGCCCCAGTGTGCTTGTTCCCGGGGACTGACCCCTCACTTCACAGCCTACTCAGGCATCCGCCGGACCTTGCCCTTCCAGGGGTGACTCAAGCCTGTGCAGGGCTTGCTCCTGCTCCTTGGTGCCGACAGAGTCCCTGTCCCTCACTCCCTGGCCACCTTTGTGCACCCCCACCAGGACTTATGTCTCAGTCACATGGCTTGTCTTTCTGGCCTGCTGCTTGTCTACAAGGGGTCCAGCTCGGTTTTGCTACCTGGGACTTGAATTATCAGGCCAAATCTAGTGGTCAGGAGCAGGCCCTCTGGAGTCTGGAACAGGCAGCCCACAGCACCCTCACAGCAAGGGCCTGCCTCGCTCTCTGGCCTCACCACCAACCCAAGAGCCAGTGCTGATTGATGGGCAGTCTGAATTTTGCCAAAGCCTCCATGAATTTTTGTCTCTGGGCCTTTTCACATGCTGTTTCCCCCTTCCTTGAGAACAGCACTCTCCTCTTCTTTCTTGTCTTTCTCTTTCCTTTCCTTTTTCCTCACATCCCTGTAATCCCAGCACTCTGAGAGGCTGAGGCAGAACAACTGCGAGTTTGAGCCTAGCCTTAGCAACTTAGGGACTTTGCGAGGTCCTGCCTTAAAATAAAATGTAAAAAGGGCTGGGATGTAGCTCAGTGCAAAGGCCCTGGGTTCAAGCTCTAGCACTGCAAGAAAGAGAGAGAGAGAGAGAGAGAGATGGGGGAGCGGAGCAGGAAAGAAAGGAAGAAAGAGAAAGTCAAGGAGAGGAAGAGAGCCACCATGTCTGGCTCAGCACTCCCCTTGTCTTGCCTAGTTGAAATCTAGTGGTTCTCCATTAACAGTAATTTTTTTTCTTGGCTGTCTTCCTGCTTGATTTTCAGCACTTTAAACACAGGGACCTTGTCTTCTTTATCCTTGATGTGTGTGACTTACGTTAGTGTTGGGCTGATGTGTTGTGTCGGACATGCCTGGAGGCCCACGGTGTGAACGGAGGGTGCTGTGTTCCCACTCCACTCCCCAGAGCCACTGTGCTCCAGCCTGCTTCCCCCGGGGCCACTGCAGCGGCTCCCAGGGTGGTTCTCTATCCCACTCCCTACCTAGGCCAGCTCTCCCTCCAGGAGCCAGAAGCTGGCCACATGACCCCAGGCCCTGAGAACTTCCCCGGCATTATTTGAAGCAGTATGTCGCAGCTTCTTGGCTCCCGCCACAGACTTGTTGACCCCCTGTGCCAGCCCCGTTGTACCAGGTTTCCTTCCTCTGCTTGCAGCCCTTGAGTGACTCAGAAGGCAGGTAGAAAGATGGCTGAAGTCTGCACTCCAGGCTGGGAAATCGCTGTGGCCCTCTGATGCCCCTGTTCCTACCCCTGGAGGACTTGAAGCCAGATTTGAGACATTATCCCTTTTTCTTTTTGAACCCAGGTCCTTCATACTGAACTACACCTTAGCCCATATTTTGGTTTTCATTTTGTGACAGGGTGGCTAAGTCACTAAGTTGCCCAGGTGTCTTCGTTACTTTTCATTGCTGTGACTCAAGACCCAACATCCACAAATTAGGGCAGGAAAAGTTCATTTTAGCTCACAGTTTCAGAAGATCACAGTTCACTCAGGGATGGCCAGCAATAGTGGAAGTACATGGTGCAGGCAGAGGTGGAGGCAGCGCCTCATGACATTGCTAACAAGAAGCCAAGTCGTTCCATAAAGAAGGCAGGAAACAACTTACATATAACCTTCTAGGCCTGTCCAGTGATCCACCCCTGTTCAGGCTCAGTGTTCCACCTCTCCCAATGTGGAAGGTGCAGTAAGCACCTACCACATGCCTGTAATCCAATCTACAAGCCTGCAATCCACCCCTCCCGACCAGGCCCCAGTCTCCTAACAGCACAGTGTTCCATAGACAATCTGTAACAATCCAAATATGTGAGACTCTTGGGACATACCAGATCCAAACCACAATACCAGGTTGGACTTGAACTTGTGATCGTCCTGCCCCGGCCTCCCAGACTGCTGGGATTATGGGCCTGCACTATCAGGCCTGGCTAACTTTTTTCTCTTTGCTCGCATTTATCCTACGTTCACAGAGTGACCCAGTTCCTAGCCACTTCCTGACTCGCAGGCTGCTCTGTCCTCTGTCCCCGTCACCCCCCCATGGAGCAGCCTGACTGGATTCATCTCCTGTGCACCTACCTTCATGGCCTCTGCACGGAGCACATCCCAGTTCTAGCTATGCAGTCACTGCTCAGCTGAAAACACAGAACCCTAAGGTCTCACCCACTTCAGCCCAGTGGCTGTGCCAGACATCTGGTCTGAGTCTGTTCCCATGGTGTGACACTCAGATGTGTCACCCAACCTCCCTGTAGCTGCAGAGATGGCTGTTGGCCTCTTTGGTATTGACTTTGACAATAGGGAGCCCCATTACCCCAGGGGAACCCTCCTGGGAACATCGCACCAGGTGACAGAGCCGTGTTGGTGGGATGAGGCCTTGTCATTTCATCTTACTCTCTAAACCTATCTTCTTTGTCAGCTTCTACAGACCAGCCTGTAGGATGTAATTCTAACCAAATCAAAAGCTACTAGTAAAAAAAGATACTAACAAACATTGTTACGTTAAACATTGTAAAATGGCCCCCCACGTCTCATGTGTTAGGGTAGCTGAATCTTGGGGTGCTGTATTCATCACTGAGCTCACGCATGCATTTATAGCTGAGTGTGCTGTTAGGGGGCAGGGTCTGGTCAGAAGGGGCAGGTCCTGAGAAGCGTGGCCCGGAAGGGCATGCTCTTGCTCCAGCTCCTCCCTCCTCTCTGCTTCCTGGTTGCTGTGAGATAAGCAGCCGTCCTCCACTATGGACCCATGCCGTGCTCTTTCTGCATTGGAGCCAACCAGTCTTACACTGATATCTCTGAAACATGAACCAAAATAAACCTCCCTTTTAAGTTGCAGGTACTGGGTATTTTGTCCCTGTGACAGGAAGGAGACTAAAAAATATTACCTTCAGTCCAGCAACCAAGACTTTCCAATGTGTGACAGCAACTGGTTTGTCCCTCTCTGCCTCTCCCCTGTCTCTTCCTTTGTCCTCCAGATCTGTAACTGTTCACACTATATGGGATGTGCACCCCTCTCCCCTCCTTTTATTCACCATTTAAGAGCAAGTTCAAGTGCCCTGTTCCCCTCCTGTCTCTACTGTCTTGGGCCAGGATCCAACCCAACTCATGGCTCCAGATAGCTTGTTCTCCCCAGGAAGTAGCCTGTCACTTCCTACCTGCCTTTCTTATGCAATTTAGCCCACGTCTCTGTCTGTTTTCTACAGTAGATGTCAGATGTCTTTGGGAAAAGAGATACGAATGACATGTGTGTGTAAGAGGGTGGTCTGTGCCACCACCATCAGCTGCATGCCACATACAGTGCAAAGACTGGATCAGCTGTTGAGTGGACCGTGTCCAGAGCTGGGCAGGTGGTGAGGGCTTACAGACGTGGAACAACCATCCACTCTATCTCTGTGACTTTGGAAGACCTGCATACAGACTCTGGGAGCATGGGGAAGGTCACAGTGATTGGAGGGTGGACCCTCCCAGCATGAGCGGAGAATTGATGATGGAAAGAACACTGAATGTGAAGTCACAAGTTGGTGGTTCAGGGCCAGTCCCTTGAGTGTCTGAGCCACTGCCTGACACCTGGTAGATTTCCCATGTGTCAGGTAAAGAAAGATGCTTACCACCTCTTTGTCTGTCTCTGTCACTGTCTCTGACTCTCTGACACACTCCCCGCCCCGCCCCCCCCTCTGTGTGTGTGTGTGTGTGTGTGTACGTGTGTGTGTGTGTGTGTGTGTGTACATGTGTGTACTGCTGATGCTGGAGCTTGAGCCCAGGGTCTTCACACTCATCTCCATCTCCAGCTCATTTTTTATATTTGATTTTGAGGCTGGGTGTCCAATTTGCTATATCACTCAAGCTGGCCTCAAACTTCTGATCTTCCCTCCTCAGTGCTCGGCTTGGCTTTACCACCCCTCTTTAGGAACCTTTGTGCCTACCGCTTGCACTGTACATGGCTTGTCCTTTGGTTGGTTTCTTAGTGGTGACAGATTTGAGTACCCTGTCACAGAAGCCAGTCTGGAAGAGACCAGAAACCCATGGCTGCATCAGTGAGTCTCAGGAAAGAGTTGGCCCCATGACCATTTACCTTCCCACCTTCCCTGACCTTGCCCCAGCTTCTGTACTTTCCTGACCACTGTAGTCACAGGCATGGACAACAGGGGCAGTGTTTAGTGGGTGAAAGGCAGGAGCTGCCGCAGTTGCCTGGCATGCAGATGGTAGCAAGATGCCTTCAGCAGGCTGCCCAGAAAAGACCCCAGGAATCCTGTAAGCCAAGAGACACAGGTCCTTTTCTTCTCATGAGCTTGTGGTTCTGGGGCATATATTGTCTGTCCTACCCAGAAGTCGCTAGCAAGATGGCTGCCCCAGCCCTCAGAATCTTCATTCTGCAAAATGAAGGAGTCCTTCTCATCCTGGGGAGTTATGACTATATTAAGCTACAGTAACGCTGTCTTTAAAACAGAGCCATGGATACAGGAGAGAATCGAGTAGCAAGGGGGAAAAATATCTGAAACAAACTTGTAACGATAAACCTTCCTCCTCTAGTGGATATATTCTCCCATTTAATTTATTCAGTTAATAAAACTTATTCCCAAGGGTGGAAGGCAGAGGTGAGCTGCACACCAGCCTGCCTGTGTGCACAGGGTATATATGATATCTCACAACAATAAAAAAAAAAAGAGTAATTAAGAGATGTATTGAAGTGTGTGGAAATCCTGAAGGACACAGAAGCTTCCAGTTCGAGTTACTGTCCTTGGCGCAAATTTAATTCAGTCGGGAATAGATAAATAAAAATAGAGAAAAAACAAATTCTGAACAGATGTTAGGCAAGCAATTTTTTTCACAGTAAGAATCATAAACATGAAGAACAGCCTATGAGGCAAAGTTGTTGATGCAAACAGCATCAAGCCACTAAATAAATAGTTGGATGGCACCACAGGGACAAAGAAACGTTAAAATAGTCATTTGGCTGTCCCTGAGTATTTTCGCCCTCACATTATGCCCAGGCATGTATATTCTAGGGCTTGGGAGGGAGGCGTATGTGTGCATGCATATGTGTGTGTGTGCGCACATGCATGTGTGTCCTCTTGCGCAGTATACATGAAGGACATATACATTTGTGTGAGAGTAAACAGGAAAATCACTTCTCCCCAGATGATGTGCAGATGCAGAATCTGAGCAGAGGGCTTTGGCAAAAGCTCATGCCTGCTCTGCACACACCACAAGGCCAGGGAGGATCCTTGGCACCATGGGAATGTGCTGTCCTGAGCTAGGTATTACGAGGCCCAGATGTGCGACGCCAAAGGAAAAATTAAGAGCTGGGTATTGTGGGGCACATCTGTAATGCCAGCAGTCTGGGTGGCCAAGGGGAAAGGATTGCAGGTTCAAGCTCAGCCTGGACAACTTAATGATTTAGTGAGACTATGTCTCAAACGTTTTGGGGAGAGAGCCCATTGCTTAGACCCTGGGTTCAATCCTTGGGACAGAGAGAGGAAGGAAGGAAGGAAAGGAGGAAGAAAAGGAAGGAAAGAAGGAAGGAAGGAAGGAAGGAAAAATTTAGTGGAAAAGGAGTGTGTTTCAGACATAGTTGGAGAGAAACAAGATGCAGGGATGAAAATTCAAGCACAGATCGTAGTACAGCACAGATGGGCAGATGGGTGGCAGGTTCAAGGTGATCATTCCAGCCAGCCCCCACTCACAGCTAGGAAAATAATGTGCAAAGAAGGGAGATGCCAGGTCAGCAGGCACCTTCTCCCAGGAGTCACCCCTCACCAGGAGCACCCTGCAGGCAGCGTCAGGTTCCTCAGTCATGCAGAGAGGAGACATCCTCTGGACCGGAGCTTGGAAGCCCTCACCCAGCTGGCTGGAAGGGGGGCTTCTGAAGTCACAGTCTCCCCCAGGATGCTAGTGGGCTGCAAGCTGGCCTTTACGCAAGCCGGAGAAACTAGCCAAGGAATGGCAGCAGAAATCCCAGCTCTGCAGACGGTCTGCACAGAGGAGTTCACAGAGCCCCCAAGTCCCCTCAGTGCTGTGAGGAGATAGGTACACACATCACATACATTTCAAAGGGGAGAAGAGGGCTGGATGCTTCTTTCTGGCCCCACGGCTAAGGAAAGCTGAGCTCAGCTCCACAGCCAGATCTGGCCTAATCCAGTGTACCTTCTGAGGTCCCCAGAGTTGGGCTAAGGAGCTTGAGAGCAGGTCATGAGGCAGCAGCCTAAGAAAAAACCAGGTGATGCCCAGAGTAATGGCTGGTGTCACGAGAGCAAACCCTTTTCTCCCTGTCCTTCTTCAGATCCCAAGATGGCCTTGCCTGGCATTAACCCATGCTGAGGCTGGTGATAGACCCTCACCCCCCAACTCCTGACTTGAAGAGATACTCTCCCCTTTTCATTCCTCTCCTGGAAAATAATGACCAATCAACAAAATGAGCACAAGAGTAAGATCTTTCTATTTGAACCTTCCTTGGGGACAAATTTGCTGAGGAAGACGTGTATTGAGAGGCATTTCATTTAGTAACAAATATTCCCTGAGCACCTATTGTGTGTCAGACACTGTTCTAGATGCTGGGACTGCCAGCATGGACCAAAGGCAATGCTCCTGACCTCATCTACATTCTATCAAGGGAGAAGAATTGTATAATCTCTTGCCAAAGCAGGCATCCTAAGACAGATGTCTTCGTTTCTCGTTGCCAGGACACAATATTAGTCACCCACAACTAAAAGAGGGGAAGGTTGATTATCGTTCTCAGTTTAGAGATCTCAGTCCCCTCCTGGTTGGCTGGCAGTGGTGTAAGGACATGGGAAAGACCTTGCAGGAAAGGAGTTGTTTACCCCTGGCAGACAGGAAGCAGAACAACTGGGGGACAAACACATCCTTCCAGGCCACACTCTCTGTAATCTGGCCCTCCCAGACAAGCCCTGCCAGTTAACAATGTGAGAAATCTGTAGGTTGACCCACTTGATCCAGTTCCACCCTATAATTCAGTGACAGTTCAAATATGTGAGGCTTTGTGGGAACATTCCAGATCCAAATTGTAACAGCAGGAGCACTTCAAGTGTGTAGGAATGACAGCCAGGGAAGCAGGGGCTCTCTGGATTCCTAGGAAGAGCGCATGCAACCCCGCTGATACATCTTCCTAACCACAAGCCTTCTCATGCAAAGGACACTCATGTTTCTGTATAAATCTAGGGGAAGGTGATGAACCCAGGCAAAACTGAAGTATTGTTGGGTGGTCATGTGAGCTACTGGAAGGACATGACCTACAGAGAGTGCTGGCAACTCTTACAGACTTTTCACATTTAGTATGTAAATGGCTCCAGGGAACAAAGATACATATCCACTCATCCATCCATCCATCTACCTGTAACTTACAGTCATAAAAACAAAAGAGGTAGCTCACTGAGTCCCCTCCCAGGTCCAGAAAGGGCCCCATAAAAGGATGTGTACTGAAAGGTTGTGTGCTAGAGGAGCTGAAGGAATGGCACAGCAGCTAAAGTGCTTGCCTAGCAAGCACAAGACCCTGAGTTTGATTCCCGACCACCACATAAAGCTGGGCATGATGGCACACACGTGTAATTTCAGCACTCGGGAGGTTGAGGCAGGAGGATTGCCATGAATCCATGGCCAGCCTAGGCTCCATAGTGAGTTCAGGACCAGCCTGGACTACAGAGTGAGATCCTGTCTCAAAAACAAAGCAAAAAAAGAACGTGTAAAAAATGTGCACTAACTACATGTAATTGTTGACTATTAACGACAGCCAAAAGAATAAAAGTATAGTGATCAGCAGAACCTAGGGGCACAGGCCTGTAATCCCAGCACCCTGGGAGGTCGAGGAAGGAGGATTGCGGGTCCCAGCCCAGCCTAAACAATTTAGCGACTTAGTGAGACCCTATCTTAAAGTCAAAGCCAATATAGGGATTGAGAATGTAGCTCATTGTGAAGGCCCTGGGCTCAATCTCCAGCATCACAAAAATAAATAAATAAATAAAATAAAATAAAAAGGAAGGAAGAAAAAAACAAGGCATAGAGACCAAAGGAAGCAAATAAGCAAACCAAACCAAACCCAGAGAGACCAGCACTGTGTTCCCAGCCTCCTCATCAGCCACAAAAGAAAAATGCTTCCCCAAAATCGGCTTGAGATGGAGGTACTCTGTAATTACTGGCTGGGATGTTGATCATTCGCAGTGGTGGAGTAACTGCTCCCTCCAGTTGATGCCTTTATGTTCAATTCCTTGGGAATAAGGCACTCTGTTCTCCCAGCCTGGCCTCCCATTCTCAGCCTGTAGAGCTGTGAGAAACAAGTTCCTGTTGCCGACAAGTGACCTGGTTTGTGACATCTTGTTGCAGCACCCTGCAGGGACTTACATGAGCTCCACCTGTATGTGGCTGCCTTTTCCTTCTCCATGTGCAACCTCATCATGGTGGAGTCACCATTTTGCGTTCAGACCTCAAAGCCAGCGTCAGTGACTCATGTCAACTCATCGTCAACCTCACGACTGATGACTTGTTCAAGTCAGCTGCGTTTCTCCTACAGGACATTTCTTGTGCAGAATTCCCCTTCGTTTCCATCTGTGTCTGATGATGCAGATCCCTGCCACCTCACAAGGGCTACCAGAATGTTCCTTGCTCATCTGGGTTTCCAAGGTGCCCCACCCTCCCCTGCTCCCCTCGTCTTGCCCTTCTCTGCCTGGTACCTGTGTGGTTTCTGCAGAGAACCCACCACCTTAGAACCCATCATCTGTAGGGTGAGCTCATCTTCTGCCATCGCCAAGTCTGTTGTCTCTGTCAGCAGCCCAATACTACATCTTCGTAGCTCATCCTTGGCGTCTACCGCCCTCCTTTCTCCTCGGCCGAACCCTCACAGCTTCCTCCAAGGGGTGTGTGCCCTATCATCTCCCCTGCATGTGGGCAGGTACGAGACCAGAGTGCCTCTGTCTGTGAGCACACACTCAGTGCAGGGACTGTGGGGTACACAGGAGACTCCAGCATGTCTCTTCCAGCGAACAGTCACCAACATGGACCATAGAGCCAGAAATCGCTGAAAGACTATGTGAAAGAAACCTGGATGAATGAATAAGCTTCCAACTGCAAGAACACGAACGTGACAAAGTACTCACATCAGGAAGCTCCAGGAATGAAGGGCTGGTTCCCGGGAGGAAAGGAGGAATGGAGAGGGCGTGAACTGGAGAGCAGACAGCAGCCACTCTCTCAGACAGAGTGGGGAATTTATGTGGGACACAAAGGCCACCATGAGCTGGTGGGAAAGAGGAAACTTGGAGGGGCTGAAAGGAGAATGGAAAAACAGACACATAAATTGTAAAGGGTTCAGCAGGGGGTGAGATAAGAAGGAGCCCCGGGTGGAGACCACTGGGGATTTATTAAGAGGAACTGGATTTATAGGGCAGTGCAAGCATTTGTTGATAATGGGGCTGGTTTTGGTAAAAAGTGTGTGCACTGGCTTGCAGCCAACAGAAAGTCGGGGGCAGCATTGCTAGGGTCATACGTTCTAATCAGAAGTGGGGGGTTCACATTGGCCAACTGGGCTCCCTAGTGCAGGGACAAGGGGAAACATGATTTGGAGTTCTCTCTCAAGATGTGAAAATAAGAAAAAGATGGCCCCTAATCAGGGTGTGAAGAGAACCAGAGAATACTGCTATGAAATGTCTTCCAAATGCAGAAAGATGGAATTAGTATCGAAAACTGTGTGGCACTTCCAAAAATCATAAAAATAGAATCACTATTTAATCCATCAGTTCACCTCCTGGATGCGTACCCAGAGAACCGAGAGCAGAGATTGAGGATGTATTTGCACATCCAGGATCATAGCTGCATTATTCACAATAACCAAAAGCTAGAAACAAGTGCTCATCAACAGATGACCGCATAAACAGGCATGAAATGTGCATTTGATGGAATATTACTGAGCCTTAAAAAAAGAAGGAAATTCTGTGAGTTGTGTGAACTTTGAGGCTATCACACTAATTGAATGAGACAACTATTGTTAATCGAGCAGGATATGGGATCTCCATAGAAGGAGGGGAATCGAGAGCTACTGTTTAACAGGGAAGAAGTTGCTGTTTTGCAAGATGACTATAGTTATGGCGACAGTGGGTGGTGGCAGCAGCACCACAGTGTGATGGTACTTAGTGCCACTGACCTGCATGCTGACATGGTTAGGATGGTAAGTTGTAGCTCCTGTAGATTTTACTATAATAGGAAACATCCTTCTGCCAAATGTCCTTTGTGCTGGGTCCTCAGTACCTGGGTCTGACTGAAGGGAGGATTGTCAGTCCCATGCCATGGGTACTGTGGTGGGGATCTGGAGTGTCCCCCAAAGGCTTCTGTATGTGGATATTATGGATTATCTATGGAACCGTGTGCTGTTAGGAGATGGGAGCCTGGTCCAGAGGGGTGGATGATGGGTGTGTGGTGGATTATAGATGCGTGGTGGATTAAGGGCTTAAACCTGAAAGAGACACTGCTTTGGTGGCTATTACGCATGAAGCAGGCACTCCATGGAGAGAATGGAGAGAGGGGACACCAGGGATTGGCCGGGTTTCCTTCCAGAGCAGTCCTGGCCCATGGAGGGGATAGGATCAGTTCAGCACCCAGATGCCCACTTCTCCTACAGCCCAAGTGGCACCCAGAAGGGCTGATGGGTGTGGTAGCACAAAAGACCTCCATCACCATGTCCCCCAGCACGTGATGACAGGCCACTCACCAGCCATAAGTCCAGGGCAATGACTAGTGGGTTCCTTTTTACAAAGAGGTAAAAATACAGTCATCAGCTAACAACACCTCCTTTGTGGTTAGTGGGGGCAGGGGAAGCAGATCTGGAGAAGTTGTTAGAATCAAACTTTTCTACATAGGCCAGTAAGTGGGGAGCTCCGTTGGGGGGAAGGGGAAGCCTCTAGGTTGCAAAATTCTTGCAGTTTGAGAGTGAGATGGGGGAGATGGTGTTAGGAGCACGATCTTGAGACGTGAAGGATAATCAAGGAAGTTATTTGAGTAGTTAAGTTTCTATTATCTGCCCCAGGCATGTAAGCATCATAAAATTTGGCAGCATTTGCTGGGGAATTACTTCCCGCACAAAGCTGGAGAAGTGTCACACATGAGACTGATCAGGAATAATTGGAATGCAGAGTAAACAACCCAACCTTTAAAAGATTAAGGGTGCTGAAGAACGAAAGAGAATGTGTTCCACTTTTTAAAATGAACTTCGGGCTGGAGGAATAGCACAGCAGAGTGCTTGCCTAGGAAGCACTAGGCTCTGGGTTCAGTTCCCCAGCACCACATAAACTGGGTGTGGTGGTTCACACCTGTAATCATAGCACTCAGGAGGCTCAGGAGGTCTGCTGTGAGTTCAGAACCAGCCTTGACTACAGAGCAAGACTCTGCCCCCCCCAAAAAAAATTATTCAAATTTAGTAGAATTTCAAATGTGTGCTTGGTGATATATGACTGTTTTTATTTGAATGTTGACATTAATATCTGGAATTAATTAGGTTTTGGATGTTTTTCCCTATGCGAGTAATAAGATTTAAAACTGTTTTTGTTTTTAAGTCATTCGAGGTTTTGGAGAACTTGAAATTTTCCTTTGCTTACAAAATAGTCATCAAAAAGGAACTTCGTGGTTTATGGTCCCCAACCTTTTTAGCACCAGGAACCAGTTTCAGAGAAGATAGTTTTCCCACCCCTGGTAGGGGAGGTGACACATCACCACCTCACCTCAGCTCATCGGGCATTAAGTTCTCATAAGGAGTATGCAACCCAGATCTCTGGCATATGCCATTCACAGTAGGGTTCGTGCTCCTGTGGGAACCCATTGCCACTGCTGATCTGACCAGAGGCGGAGCTCAGGCAGTAATGAAGCAATGGACAGTGGCTGTACATACAGATGGCACTTCCCACACTGGCCAGACGCTGACCTCCTGCTGCACAGCCATGGTCCTAGCGGGTCGGGGACCCAGGTGACTGGACAGTCTTTGAATTTAGCAATAATTTTTTAAATTATGAAGGCAAAGACAGCTTATCATTTTGTTTGGATAAGAATGTTGTCTTCATTCTGAGTTAGAGTTTAGAGCCGTAAAACTGAGTAAATGTGAGCTCTGAGATTGTCTGTGCAAAGGAGTTCTTTACAGCAGGTGTATGTACAAACCCATTTGTTGTGGTTTGGATCTGGAGTGTTCCCCAAAAGCCTAATCTGTTTGGATGTAGTGGATTATCTATGGAACCTTGTGCTGTTAGGAGATGGGGGCCTGGTCTCAAGGGGTGGATTGTGGGTGTGTGGTGGAAGGCAGGCGTGTGATGGATAATAGACTACGGGTGTGTGGTGGATTAGAGGCTTAAACCTGGAAGGGCAGAACACTGAGGCTGGACTCAGAAGGGGCAGGTTACTGGGACAAGACCAAGAAGGGTACATGCTACTTCCTCCCTTCCTCTGGGACTTGGCTTCCTGCTTGCAATGCTGTGAGGAGCTGTTCCGCCTCCACCTCTGTATGTGCTTCCACTGTGCCAGCCAGAAGCAATTCATGACCATGGCATATAACTTCCCATCATGCATTCTGGGTTGAGCAACTTGCATTTGTTGCAGGTGCGAACCAATTAAGTATGGAATTTTTGTTCAGGCTTACTAGCTACAGATGGAATTTTTATACAATTTTAATTTGAGACATTATTATTTGGGGACATGTATGCAAGTTGTCATCTGGGGCATTAAAGAAGTAACCGATGCCGTATTTAGTTGCCATTAATGGACGATGAGCTTCTTTTTGTCTTGAACTTGAACAGTGGATTTCAGATGTGAATATCAAGGACTTGCAAGAGTGAAAATCTTCAGCCAGCTCCTCAGCATTCTCTCCGTTCTTGGGAGAGTGGCTTTCAACTAAACCAGTCCCTGGTGTCAAAAAGATCGAGGACTGGTGCCTGAGGAAGTATTCCCCTGGCCACACGGCTCCTAGGTGGCGTATTTCTACAGATTCCTTTAATACCCAAAGCAAAATCTTATAGAGAAACGTCTAAACTAGTCAGTCAATACATGTTTGCAAGCTTCTTAGATTAAACAATTCTGGAAGAAGGATAAACGCAGTCACACCTTGATACTCACTGTTAATTTGTCCTGAACGTGAGTGAGAAGAGCCAGAACCTATAAGTACTGAATGAATTTTCATATCAGAAGTAAGATAATCAGAGAGAATCCAGGTATTGCCCAGAAGCTTCACATTAGCCTGGGCTCAGATGAGCCATTGAGGCTTCATGATATCACACATAACTTTTTGCAACCCATGGTTAGGACGAAAAAAGCCCGAAAGGATAACACAGTCACAGTGAGTGGCTTGCTGTTCCGTAGGGCTCGCAAGCTGCTACAGGGAGACAGACACAAACATTGGCTGCAGAAACCTTTTTTTTTTTTTTCCTCATCAAAATATGACAAGTACCAGGTTTGCCATGTCTGAGCCAATGAGAACCCATATACGGATGTAATTTCGGTAACAGTCCATTTGGGATTTTTAAATTTTTATTTATTTCCTTATTTTGCAGCACCAAGGACTGAGCCCAGGCTTTCTCCCCCAGCTACATCCCAGCCCTTTTTGTGTTTTCATTTTGAGAAATGAGGCTGAGCTTGAACTTGAAACCTTCCAGCCTTAGCTTCCCTGAGTGCTGGGATCATAGGTGTGTGCCACTGGGCTGGCTGATTTCTGACTTTTAAATAAGAAAGAAACTGCTCTCTCGGCCCATGCTGTGGCCAAGGACATGAACCTCCTCTCTAGAGAAAGCATTTCATAGGGTTTTACTGGAGACCAGAGTTCTCAGAACCTTGAATGTCAATGGTCCAACCTGGGGGCTTACCAACTTTCCAGTGTAGGCTGAGAGGGGGGTGGGTGGTTGGCTGGGGTCAGCCAGTTTACAGCTGGAAGGACTTCAAATATCATCTGGACTTTGCCTTTGCAAATTCCTCCACTTGACTCCTTCACGGGTATGAAATCAATTTAGTGAATTGATTGCACTTGTGAAATCAGCTCGTCCTTGTTTTATTTTTCATGAATAGAAGAGAAAACAATAGATCAAAGTGGTGGTTGTATAGTAAATAAAGTTTGGTTTTATAAAACTTGTATTTTGTGTGTGCCGGTGCGCACCCTGGACCACAGTGTGGTTAATCTTTTATTTACTGAAATGGATAATTAAACAAAGCCTCCAGGTGACTAGTCCAAGTCCCTCTTTGGACTATGAAAAGCCTAACCCAAGCCTAAGCAAACTGGGGCTCCAGGGAGAAAGTGATTGTCCTTAAGCTGATGCGTGGAGGGAGTCTGGGATTTTAACCCAGTTTGGTGGGTTGGTTTTACCATGTTGTGTTGGTATTTGTACGTAAAGAGGAGGGGATCAGTGTAGTCGTGGTCTTTAGGAGTGTCAGTCGCAAGACCTGGACAAACAGTGGTTGCTACACTACAGAAGAACTGTAACTTCTATGTTGTATGGGAAGAGGATGAGAGGAGTGAGAAGAGTGAAGAAAGTAAGGTGAGAAAAGCCAGATGTTTAGAAGTTTTAGTCAGCCTTGGTCAGGTTAGGCAATGTGTAATGTGTAGATGTGCCCATCCCCCAAGCTGGATGTAATTACCATGTGTCTTAATGCATACTAATAAAAAGAACCATTTGGTGGGAAGGAAAGATTAGGACATAGTGGTCTTAGTCATAAGGAAGAACAGGGATAGGGTTGGAGGAATAGCACAGTGGTTAGAGTGCTTGCCTAGCAAGTGCAAGGCCCTGACTTTGATTCCCCAGCAGCACATAAACCTGGCATAGTGGTACACACTTATAATCCCAGCACTTGAGAAGCTGAGGCAGGAGGATTGCTGTGAGTTTGAGGCCAACCTGGGTTACTTAGTGAGTTCAAGGTCAGAGTGGTTACAGAGGGAGACCCTATCTCAAAAAAATAAAAAGGTGTGTCAAGAGGTCATGACTAGAAGGAGAAGAGTCTCATGGAAGCTCAATTCAAGAAAACTGACTCTGAAAGAATTGTTCTTTTTCTTTCTGGCTAAGATGCTCATTTATCTGAGAACATTTGTCCCTTTGGTAACTCTACCTACTGGACAATGCTTTTGGACAGGAGATCATTGACGCGCTACTTCCTTTCTAGTCTCAATGGCCTCTGGTAATATCAGTCCATTATGTCAGGGTGTTCACTTTTATGAAATAATTACTCCTTTAAAATGCAATAATGTATGTATGCTTAGAGGGTTAGTGATTCATCTCTTTTGACTAGTGAAAATATTGACATTCAAGTCATTGGCCACTTCCCAAGAATTACGATCTACAGGCCATCACATCTCTCATTAATTTTGGTTCCAGACTCATGTGACTGGAAACCAGGGATTCTCTTCCTTTCAGTGCTTTGATGAAAGACAACTTGTACTAAGCCAGGGTATTGTTAGCCAACTAATGCCTACAGTTGGGCTCATGGCAATATCAGGATAATTTGGAAATTCTGTGCTTAATGGTACTGTTTCAAGGGCTCTGGTTTCTTTCAATGACCATGAAATGTTTTCATCAGTTTCCCTTAAAACTGAGCCCAGTTTTTAGGTTAAACACTTAGTGAATAAGCCTCCTTGACCCTTTGTAGTAGCAGCAGAAACTTTGAGTTTCAACTTAGAGTTCCCTGAGCATCAGGACGTAGGCTTTGTAGAAAGCCTTGTGCAGCTGTGGCCCAATTTCCACCAGCCTTCAACAGCTGATTCTAAAATCCTAAAGACCTCAGTCCTCTGTAGAAAAAATTCTCGTCATCAGGCATCATGTGCCCTGTTTGAGTCTGAATACCTGAAATTCAGGGTTTATCCCCTGTCCCCAACCTGGGCACATTTTCAAGTCTACTTTTTGTGGTTGGGATCTAGAATGTCCCTCAAAAGCCTCCTGTTTGGAAGGTGATTCAGTCATAGAGGTTAATCCATTGATTTCCTGCCCTGTTAAAAAGTGGGGCGTGGTCAAAAGGGGAGGATCCCTGGGGCTTGACCCAGAAGGGGAGGATCCCCAGGTTACGACCTGCCTTTCCTCTCAGATTCTGCTTCCTGTTCAACTGGAATGAACAGTTTTTCTCCAGCAAAGCCTCTGCCCTAGACTTGCACCATTGCCAGCCAGCCATGAATAGATTGAGATGTCCTGAAACTGAGCTGAAGTAAGCCTTTCCTCCCCTAAGTTGAGGGTGTTAGCTATTGTGTCCCAGCAATGAAAAAGTAACTGAGACTCTAATGTAGTCCTTTGTATCTTCCACGGCATACAATCACCATATGATACACAAAGTCCGACAGTCTGCACCCTTCAGAGGTCTCGCGTTCCCAAGGCCCATAGTCGTCAGCAGGATCTGGAATCGCCCCCACATCGACAATGGAGCCATATGATGGCACTGTCCACTGTCTCACCACTGCTCCTCAGCCTCATCAGAATAGACCAGAAACATGGCAGCTAAGAGCGCTCACGTAGAGTCTCACGTCTCTGTCATTTCTTTAGCACACACCCACCTACTGGATGGTGCCAGGGAATCTGAGCTCAAGGATGTGTCAAAACAACTTTTGATTTTTGTTGCCGATGTCACATGCTTTCCCATGTGTATCCCAAAGTTCCCAACTTGCTCCCTGCCTGGTGACAAGGTGTCACGAGTTCAGGCATGCTAGCTAATCGCATTAAAAACAGTACTAAACACCTCCAAGATGGAAGTGTCTGAGACACGTCCCCTTCCTGTCTTGTGAACTTTGAAGCTGAGCATCAGGTCCTGTATACCAAAGGATTGTTTGCTGGCTAAATTGTTGTTGGGTTTTTTTTTTTTTTTCAGTATGAAGACCAGAGGTTCCCTGCGAGATAGATGGCTTCAGATTCTGATACTTGCAAAGATTTTTTTTTTTTTCCAGTACTGGAGGCTGAACTCAGGACCTTCACACTGAGCTATATCCCTGGCCTATTTTCATTGTGTTATTTAAGATAAAATCACACTAAGTTGCTGAGTTGTCCAGGCAGGGCTAGACCTCATAATCCTCCTGTCTCAGCCTCCACAAGTGTTACGAGTACAGGCATGCACCACCATGCCCACCAGCAAGGATGTTCTTGGAATACCTTGCTGCTGCTAGATAAAACAAATTACACAAATCATATTCAAATCAGGAGAGTCAGCGAGGCATGTAGTTATACAATGAAATAGATAAGCTAGCAATATATACATATATATATATGAATTAACAAGTGGTAAAAGTGATGTTTCAAATCACTTGGGAAAGGATGAATTTCCACCTCCAACTGGAAAATAAGGGGGGACCCTGTGTTGGTCAGTTTTCCAACATTGTAGCAAAATACCTAACATAATTAGTTTATAAAGAAAGCTTTATTTTGGTTTATGGTTTTAGAGGTTCTGGATCATGATAAAGCAGCTTCAGGCCTCTCCTGGGGGTGCCAGATGGCAGTGTGGGGAAAGCATGGCAGAGCCAACTGCTCACCTCAAAACTGTGACACTAAAGAAGGGGCTGGAGTCCCACAGTCCCCTCTGTGGGCATGGTTCCCATGACGTAAGGCCCAACCACTAGGTTCTGCCTCCTAAAGGTTCCACTACCTCCCAATTCCACCTGTCTGGACCAAGCATTTAATACCTGGGCCTCTGCGCACACTCAACAGCCAAGTCCTAGCAGATGCCACCCTCCATCCCTCCCCTCAGATAAACTCCTCACACATCAGACATCCTCCCCACCTCGCCAGGGCTGGGAACTGAGCTCTGCATGAGCACTAGCATTGAGCTTCTGCTCAGCCCAAATATCCTAATTTTTAAAATGAAATTTAAATAAAAATTCAAAACACTAGAAAACTGAACATTTGGGGTCGGTGGTAATAGCCTCACCCAAGAAAACCTTCCTGACTAAAATGAGAAATATAAACACTGTTTAAACACAGTGACACAGAAATACTTTCTGAATGGAAAAAGGACACAATAAAATAAGACAAACAGTAACAAGAAAAAGTATCTGCAACATACATTAAATATAAAGGACTACTTCTTTAGTGTATAAGGAGCTTCTATGAACAAATTGTGAAAGGATTAGTAACCCAACAGACAAACAGAATGCAAAATAGAACAGATTTTAAAAATGAAAAAATATTGCTCAATCTCTGTAAAATTAGAGAAATGAAAATCAAAACAACAGTGATATACCATCAGATGCTAAAGATTGAAAATTGTGATCACTTATTTTAAGGGGTCAGGTGCTCTTTTGATGTGTGTGTGTGTATATATATATATATATTTTTTTTTTTGAGGGTCTTGCTTTGTAGTCCAGGCTGGTCATGGACTCATTATGTAGCCCAGGCTGGCCTCAAACTCAGCCTGTATTATATACTTATTTATGAGAGAGTAAATTGCTGTGATCCCTACAGAGAACAGTTTAGTAATATTTATCAAAATAAAAAGTGTAATTTTTGTCTTAGTCCTTTTGTCATGGCTGGGACACAGTATGTGACACCCACAACTTAAGGAAGGAAGGGTTTATTTCAGCTCAGATGTCAGAGGTCTCCGTCCATTTATGGTCGGCGGGCAATGGCTGCCTGGTGGGTCTGGAAAACAGCTGCTCATGGCATCCCCAGAGGAAGGAGAGGGCTGGGAGAAGCCGGGCAAGAAGGCATCCTTCCAGATCCCACCCTCAGCGGGCCGCCACCCTTCAGGGAGCTGCCCCTCCTGGCCAGACCCCACCTCTTAACAGCATATGAAATCCGTAGGCGGACTCACCACATTCAAGTAACCCCCACAATCCAGGCACCTTCCGAATACATGGGGCTTTTGGGGGACACTCCAGATCCAAACCATAACTATCTCTGCCCTTGTCATTCCATTCCTAGAATGTGTCCTAAAGATGTACTTGTAAAAAAAGACACAGTGACGTGTATGTGAGAATTGTCACTGTGGTGTTATATGCAAAAGCAAAAGATGTCCGGCAATGAGAACTTACTTTATTAATCAGGATATAGCAGAGCCCAATGGCTCACATGATCCCAGGACTCTGGGGGCGCTGAGGCAGAAGATGGCAAGTTTGAGCCCAGCCTGGGCAACTTAGTGACTCAGTAAGACCCTGTTTCAAAATCACAACTAAAAAACCGGCTGGGGATGTAGCTCAGGGTGAAGGCCCTCAATTCTCCCCTGTGCCACAAAAAAATAAAATAAAGATATAACCAGACAATTAAATCTTTTGTAAATAGAAGAGCCCTTAACAAGAACGAATGTGTTGAAATAGGACAGTTTCCAAACACTATTAGCAGACACAGCATGATAAGGGCCGTGTGGACCAGGTATCATCCACCTGAGTGTAAAGACACTGGTGACAGTCTGCGCCTGAGCAGGGCTGGGCCCACAGCGGGCCAATTACATTTCTTCCGTACACCCGTTCGCGCGTTGGGAATTATGTGTGCTGCTCATGTTTACCCACGTACTACTCAGTGTTCTCACGGAGATGGCTGAGGTCACGTGCCAAAGCTGGCCACCCAGGGAGGGAAGAGTGGGGCTAGTGCCGTGTACCAAAGCAAAGCAGCTACCAGTGCCAGGAATCTGAAAGTCAAGTTCAGCATGTGGGAGTTAAGTTTATACGGAGATCAAAGCAGCAGTGCTGTGGAGGTGAGAAGAAAGGGAGATGAGGCCGGAAGCTCGCGTGTAACTGCAGAACATGCGCCTGAAACAGAGGGGATAAGGGAACAGGACCATGCGGCGGGACCTCTTGCTGCTAGGGAGCTGCACGTAGGGCCCTGTGTGAGTGTTTCAAGGTATTAGTCATCACAGCAAGGAGGCTGAGGTGTAGCTGAGAGAGGAGGATCACAAGTTTGAGTCCAGCCTGGGTAACTTTATACTCGGGGAGACCATGTCTCAAAAATAAAATGTTTGGGGTGAAGGCCCTGGGTTCAGTTCTCAGTGCTAGAAAAAGAAAGACAGAGAAGAAAGAAAGGAAAGAAGGAAAGGAAGGAAGAAAGACAAAGTTAGAAAGACAAAGCTAGCTAGCTTATATACAGCCTAGCCCAACTCTGCCATTTCACCCTGTCACTCCATTGCTTGAAGTCTGGAAGAGAATCAGTTTAAAAAGCAGTCAGCATATATTGTGGCTTTTCTTTTCTTTTCTTTCTCTTCTTTCTCCCTAAAAGCAAGAAGGCGATGAGCTTTGTACGGAGAAATTATGCATCACCTTTCTTCTCTTCTCCAGAGGTGGGAACAGAGTAGAAATGATGCTACAGTTTTGATCTCTACAACATCATTCGAAATCGTCCTCTGATTTAAGTTGTCTTAAAGTGAAAAGACAAAATGTGTGAACTTAGTTAAGGGTTGGGGGAAAGTTGATTGGATATTTTCTTGTCAAGGAAACCAGTACTCTGCCTCTATCTTGGGACACAAACTCAGCCCTGGTGTTGTGGTTCAGATCTGGAATGCTCCCCAAAGCCTCCTGTAGTTTGAAGCTGATTGGCTTGTGTCAGTGAAGCAACCCATTGATGATTTCATGTGCTACTAAGGGGCAGGGCCTGGTTGGAAGGGGCAGGTCACTGGGGCATGTCCCAGAAGGGTAGACCTCCCTTGCTTGCTATATCCTGTCCTTCCTGCCTCTCTCTCTCGGTTTCCTGGATGTCATGGGACAAGCAGTTTTTCTCCACTGAGGCCCTCTGCCAAGCCGTTTCACCATGGCCAGCCTCCCATGAATGGACTGAGACCTGAAACTGTGAACTGAAATAAACCTTTCCTCCCTGAAGTTAAGGGTGTCAGGTGCTGTGTCCCAGCAATGAGAAGGTGACTCAGACACTCAGTTAATACAGTGACCTTTGACCTCTTCATTTGATATCATAAAATTTTTTTTAAATGCCCATAGTTCCACTCCAGAAATCTTTACAAGCCCTCAAGGAAAGTGCTTCCTAGTCATCTCTCTCCTTCTGGTGGAAACCCCGTCATCCTGAGTCATCTCCAAGGTCAGAGCCAAGTCGGAACGAGACTCTTAGAGAGAACTTGGGTGAGAACCTGTAAGAAGCACTGAAACAGTGCAAGAAAGAAAGGTAAACAACTCTACCCCTTGAGGTGTTAGTGAGGACATAGCATGCTAAAGCCAGGAGCTGTACATAAAAAAAAACCAACAAACACAGCTAGGTGGAGGCTGGATTATAAGGGAAATAGAGGGAGACAGAGATGGTCTTGCTGAACCACGTGCCCTGCTGCCCCCAGGGCCATGCATGGCCGAGGAACCTGCCCCACCACGCTGATCTTCCACCCTGACTTGGGGTGGGCATGTAACTCGGTTTGACCAACAGGATATTAGCAGACAAGTGACAGCAATGCTTCCTACACTCTTGAGCCTTTGCCTGTGCCATGCCCTGGCAGTCCTGCTCTTCCATGGACGATGAGAGACGCGTGGCTTGGAGCTGCACCCTTGGCCTGGCCTCAGTAAGGAGGCCAGAGAAGGTGTCTAGCCAAGTGGTGCTATGAGCAGCCGGTTCCAGCAGCTCTCAGATGCAGGCTAAATAAGAAACTGTTATTTATGTCTCCAAACTTGAGAGGAGACAGCAAGGGCAAAGGAATACGGACAGCATCTAATACAATGCATCCATATATTAATTTTTCAGGACCACGAAAAAAAAAAAAAAACAAAGAGCGGGTAGAAGCACTTGGCCAAAACCGCGGACCTCCTGGGTAGGGCCACTTCTGTACAGAGTAGGAGCTAATCCTCTCCACCCCCCAGCAGGTACCTAGCCACCTTAGGGAGGCCCTGTCTCATGTAAAACATCAAAGAAAGCCTGGGATGTAGTTCAGTGTGAAGACCCTGGGCTCCATCCTCCGTGCCACCACCAACATAATAAATAAAAAGCCCAGAAGACCAGATGTCCCGAGCCCTACGGACCCAGAGGCTCACCACCGGCAGAGTCGATAGGATGTGCAGCCGCCACAGCACGAAAACGTCATGCACCAGGACGGTGCCACTGAGCCAGGGCTCCAGAAGGAGCTACCGAAACTCACCCAGTGAGTCAGAAGCTATGAGAAAACAAGACTAACGAGCCCAGGGCTCCCCTGTGCCAGGCATGTGTAATTCTCACCCGTTAACTCCCGAAGAGAGAAACTGATCTGAATTTGCTCACCGGGTTCTGGTTTTGGAAACAGGATCACACACTGAAGAACAGAGAGAGGAATGCAGGAAAAATAAAGGGAAGGGCTGTATTTCTTTTCATGGCCAAGAATGGAGTGGCCATACATCCCCGTGCGTCAGGACAGCCTTGGGTTGCGGTGTTGTCCAGGGTAATTACTCTTAGCCCTTCCTGTCACTCTCAGAGGCTACTGGACTGGAAATTAAATTACAAGGCCTTGTTGTTGGCAGTGAACTTTACCCATAGGAATGAGCCATATGGGTCCAAGTCAGGTTTATGGAAGTTCATGGGAAGCCCAGCCATAGGTTGTCCAGGTGAACTGGACAGTCTGTGCTGAGGTCTGAAGTGCCACCATGAGCCGCTGCATCCTTCTGCACAGTGCTGAGAGGTGACAAGGCACCCAGGCCAGCAAGGTTTGAAGGCCTGGGAGGGGTCTTTCAGGCTACCACAGTGCTTCCACGACCCCCCAGATTTCCCCCTAGGAACCTTATCTGTACCACAGGGAACTCTTCCTGTGAACCCTCCAAAAAAATAAGTACACATATAAGGTCCCTGTTCTTCTCATCACTTCCACATCAGCCTGACATGCAGACACCAGAACATACAGAGGAAAGCTCAGTTTCCATCTTACCCGCAGAGAGGTCCATACAGTTGTCTGAGCTCCATCTGGCTCTCCCACAAGCCCTGAAGGAAAGACAGCACCACTGTGAGAACATGATTAAGTGAATTTTCACTTATTCACACTTATTCACAAAATAAAAAAATCTGGAGCAGCAAAATCACAGTTACAAAAACAATTTTAAAGAAAAGAATTGGAGTTACATTGCTTTCAAGCACTGCAGAGTATTGGATCAACAAATGACTTTTTAAAAAATATTGCCAAGTAAGACTCCGAGCCAGCTTTGCTTCAGCGGACAGAGAGAGCACTGGTACTTAGACTATTTGTGTATAATTGCTGCTAACATATTTGAAAACTGTTCTTTCTCCAGTGGAATGGACCCTTCTGAGATTTGGTTCCTATTACTAGTATTATCACTTGGACAGAAGTCCCTTTTCACAGTTCCCGACTATGTAAGCTTCCCCCGAGTCCATTCCGATGATCACGATGCCTCAATTCTCATGATCCAAGTTAAGTTGTAACTAAAACCAACCAACATAATTTAAACATAAGAACTTCAGAGTAAGTGTACGTGGGACAGGACGCCAAGCACTTTGGCCATAGAGTGTCTGGAGAGGCATGGGATGAGCAGGGGGAGGGGTGAGGAAACACTAAAGAGGCAGCTGTGACAATGGGGACGGAGGGTAGGCGCAGGGCTCCGGAGGAGGGCACCTGGAGGGTGCAGGGGCTTGTTCCAGGCGGTGGGTGTGAGGGGCGTGTGAGTCAGGACGGAGCTGGGTAAAAGATGCTGGATTTGCGTGGCATGAATGCAGTGCGTAGGAGGGGCGTGAGGGGCAGACTGGGGATGGAAAGAGAAGGGTTAGAAGAAGTCCTTGTCCTGAATATGCCCAGTTCTCACTAAGTCCCCTGGATTTACAGATCAAGGAAAGCTCACATGAATATAAAAATAGTCCCTGCAATGACTGGGCTCTAGAAAGAACTTGGCAAGGTTTGCCCATACAAGAATGGTGAGCTGAAAAGGAGCACATGTGGAAATTCCACCAGCGGAAGCTCAGGGCCCTCCTCAGTGGACGGCCATGCTGCCTGCCTGCCGAAGGGCGGCACCACAGTCATCACTCCAGGGAGCACAACTCAGCGCTCCCACCCCCACGACACCGTGTGAAACGTATTCTCTCTAACTTTCCTGTTCCGGTTTGTTGTTCTGTTTTGACACATTTAAATTTCTTCACGCTTGCTCCAAGGCTGCATGGGAAGGCTCCACCAGACAGTTGTCTACAAGTGGTGAGCGGGCCACCACCCAAGAGAGATGTGGGACGGTGATTAGAAAGTGCTGGAAGAGGCAGTAACTGATAATGAAAAAGGGTGATGGGCCGAAAAGCAACTGAGGAGTGGGAGGGAAAGGGACAGAAAAAGGCTGTTTTCTGTCTCAGCCCAAGGGCCAGCCTTCCGTGGAGTGAGGGATGGTGGAAGCCCTGAAGAGTTGCTTGAGGGCTTATGAGATGAGCCCAAATTTTAGTCCCTCCTGCCTTTGTGTGGCTTTTCACTGGCAGGGTCTTTTGGCTCCTGGCATTGGCCTGGTGGCAGTGTCCCCAGGAGCTAGCAGAATGAACTGTCAGGCTTTGGAGAAAACTCAACGTGAGAGGGAAAACAGAAGACAGAGACTTGGGCCTCTGTCTACAAATGGCCACTGGCGTCTCTGCACGTCACTGTGGCGGATTAAGGGAAACAAACTTAAAATATGTTTCTCCCTCAACTTTTTGTTTCTATCACCCATGGTCATTCTCCCAATTGCCCTTGCTCAAACCAGAGCAGTGTTTGACCCATTCTGGTGTGACTCCTCACAACTTATTAACCACCAGAGTTCTTATGGCCCCCATGTTCTCTGCTCTTGGCTGTCATCACTTCCCTATGCCAAGTCCTCACCACCTCAGCCAGGACTTAGCACAGTTAGACTCTATCCTCAGAACGTCAATTCTGGCCCCTTATAATCTTCCATTTTGATGTCCACTGCCTACTCAAAAATGATGGTATATAAATGTAATGGTTTGGATCTGAAATGTTCCCAAAAATCCTCTTATATTTGGATGTTGTGGATTACCTATGGATTTCACTCACTGCTAGTAGGTGGGGGCTGGTTGGGAGGGGAGGATCACTGGAAAGATACACTCTTGCCCCAGCTCCTCCCCAAGTCCCTATTCTTCCTCTTGCAGTGCCATGAGCACCTGTTTATTCCTACCATTTCCAGCAACCTCAGAGTTGAGCCTGTCTCAAGTAGCAGATGTTGAGGGGTATCATGTCCCAGCAACAAGGAAGTAAAACAAAATCCACATGAATAACTCTAGCTGTGAGTGAGCTGGCCCAGCTCTCTATCATGCAATCACACCCCCACTGTTTCCTAACCTGTGGCTTCACCCTGGTCCAGCTGCTGGTTGACCTGCGCCACTGTTCTTTACGTGTCACTCCCCACCTCATACGTGTGTGTCCCTTGTCTACAGCTCCCACAACATCCCTTCTTCAGAAGCTCCCCCGTCTGATTCTCCCTCTGCTCTGAACAGGACCCAGCTACCGTCTACACTAGCCAGCCTACCTCTGTGCACATCCTATCTGGTGCTACATGCTATTGCTTCAGGGTATACTTGAGAGTATAGGCAACTTTTATTCCCTGTGCATTCTGAGGTGTGGCACATTCACATGCTCAATAAATAGGGCTTAGAGCAAATGTATGAATGAATGAATGGAAGGACTCACATATACTGATAACAATAAGAGGCAGGTCATTATTGCCACATAAGAATCCATCCCAGTAGAATACTTCCTACATCACAGTTTCTTCACATCCAGGTTCGATCCCAAGGTTAGTGATGTGGGGAAGAGCAATGTCTCATGGGAGGCCTGGCCCAGGACTAGCAAATATAATCTTCCATTTCAATATCCTCTTCTTACTTAAAAATTTTTTTTTGATCTATGAGAAAGCCCTTCTACCTAGGAGGGTCTTACCTGTCGGAAGAACATGAGGTTCCCAATGAATGGAGACGGCTTGGGATGTCTGATGCCCAGCTTCTCCAGCCTCCGGAATGCCGATGTGGAGTACCTGGGGGGGAAAAGGCACTGTTTAGAAAGCAGGAAATTAAAGTTTGAGGTCACACTTTGGGCCCTGGGAGGAAGCAGAATTATGGAACTGTATGACCAGAAGAAAAGTCTTCAGGATGAGATGGGTAGAGGCTAGTGATGAGAGAACAGGAGCTCTCAAATTCCTCCTGCTCACATGATGGATCAAAGATCAAGGGGTCTGGCAACCTCAGTAGTGGGAGCTGCCCTCAGTGGGTGGAGGGTGGTCCATCGCCCCTCTGCCACCAAGAGCCCCACTAGTAACTGCACCACACCCAAGGTCAGTGCCTTTGCCTAGATCATGAGCGTGGCTTGGAAGGCAAAGCATCGGTCATGATGGCAGAAATATGTCCCCGTGCATCTGTTTATTTTCTGGATCAAGACTGACCACCTCTTGATGTGTAATTTGTCCCTCGTCACATTCCATGACCTCCAAGAGACATGTTAAAAAATAGGGCCAAGGCGGGCCAGGGAGAGGAGACCCTGTCACCAGCCACTTGCCACCTCTTGCCATCTTTGTTTTCCCAGCCTGCGGCCATCTGGGAAGTGTATTTTCTTTACCAAAAATCAGGAAGCACGGTCCAACAGATTTCTGTACTGCTTTCCAGGAGGAAGAGGCAGTCGGAGAAGTGCGGTGTTCTGTCACAACATTGGAACTACTGGGATATTTCAGCAGTTTCTGGGAACAGCGAGAACTGCCGTAGAACGGCCTGAGCATATGGCTCCGATCCGGAAGCAGCTCGCCAATTAGGTCAAAAGTTCAGTGAGCTCAGAAAAACTAATGAGTCAAACTGGGTGTTTAGCGTCATGCAGAGATCAGCCAAGTCACAACTTAGGGGCAAGGAAAAATAACAGACAAGAACAAGCCATTCTGGCTTCCTAGGAGTGCTGGAACTCAAAATGCTTTAAGAATCACTTACTAGAAGGAAGGAGCATTTGCTATATTCCTTAACCTTTCCTTTTCCCATCTGAAGCCCAGCAAGGAGCCCTTCGATGAGATCCCCTCCACAAACGCAAACATATTCCGGGAAGGACAAGCCAGCTAGAGCTCATGTTCCTGTTATTCTGAGCAATGGGCCCGTTGTTAAAGTTGGCCACCAGGGAGCAGCAGGTGGTCTCCCAGTTCTCCTAAGATTTCCACCAGCTGGGGCATCTGTAGGTTTTAGTGAATTCCCAGGATGTCCCATGGAAGTCCATGTCCAAGGGTAATTACCAACCACTCTCCAGAGCCACATGTGGAACTTATGGCTTCGCTGTGCCGACATTCCCCCTTGTCAGTGTGGGTACCAAGGGCCAACAGCCCAGCTGGGTGAAGTTACTTGTTCAAGTAGATGATTATGTTTTAAAACTGACTCCCCTTACCTACGTAAGAGAGATGAGAGGAGATGCCGCTCACCGAACGCTCCTTTCCTGATCTCATACGGGGAGTCGAGTCATCCGTTTTTATAATTATTTCTAAATGTAATTTCTAATGGGTAGAAAGAAATATGAAGATCTTGGACCACGTAATTACATCTTAATTTTGTAATTAGATGTCTCGATTGTCTAATTAAAGGACAAGAAGCCTGAGCCTAATTACACGTGCTAATTAGGATGCAAGCCCATGCCCTAATTATGTAACTCCACTTATGAGAACACTGCCCGTGTGTCTCTGCACAAAATTCAGACATTTCCCAACATATGGCAGCAGCCGAGAGTGTCCCGAGCACGACCAAGAGCCTCACTGTCCAGCCTCGAGTGCAGAACGTGAGCATGTGTGGCTGGGGACTGGCCGGATCGCGCGTTAGTCGTGCGTCCCTACACCAAGTCGGTGGGGGGATTGCAGCCACCAGATGCCCAGGAGGAATTGCAAAGTGGCTTCTCTGTGCCTCGTCCCCCTTCTTTCTCTGAAATCGTGTCTCACGCTCTCTGGTCCCAGAATCCACCTGCTGCCCTCTGTCTCTTCCAACACGCTCTTCACCCCAAGGCCATGAATGTCCCATGAAATGGCTGGCACGCTTTAAAAAGATAAATTGAGACCCTAGCTTCTAGGATCTGAGAATCCAACCGTACGTGGAGACAGGATTGTCGCCAGTGTGGGCAGGGAAGATGAGGTCATGCTGAAGCCCCAGGAAACCCTCACCCAAACGAGCAGGGTTTCTTATAAGGGGATGGCCAAGGAAGGTCAGTGATACACAGGGGGTTGCCACCTGACTGCGAAGGCAGAGACTGCAGGGGCGTGGCCACAGCTGAGCCATGTCAGCTCATCGGCAAAGCACGCAGCTAGCAGGTGGCCAGGAGGATTCTGTTCTACAGGGTTCAGAGGCAGCATTGCCACTGACACCTGGGTTCCACACTTCAGCTTCTGGAACCATGGGGCGATCGATGGCTGATGTTTTCAGTCACCTGGTGTGTGGTATGTTGGTGTGGCAGTGCTGGGAAAGTACCATGCCAGGGCATACCCAGGAATGAAGTGTAGGTGCTCGGTGACGATACGCTTTTTAAAAATATCTCCTGTTTCTTTAAAAATGCTCGTCATAAAAGAAATTTCCTTTTTATGTCAAGTTTTAAGTCCTGTGCCATCCAAAGAAGTACAGGTGGCCTGGGATGTGATGTGAAAAGCAGGTAATATGCAATCATCCCGCGATTGCCATGTGATATTTAGAACAGCTTTCCTTTGACACAAATTAATGCAAATGTATCCCACAATTATGATTATGGGCATCTGTCATTGTTTACATTAAGAATACTTAAGTGGGGAAAATGACAACAGAAAGTATATATAGCTCCAGATCGCGATTTTTTTTTTAACAACCACAGCAGCCATTAAATACTACAAAACACACAAACTCTGCGGTGCCGGCAGTAAAACTTACACTGTCCCTCTCAAAAGAAATGGAACCAAATGGATCATTCTCAAAATAAGGTTTAAAGGCCAGACATTTTCCAAAATTTCATAGTCCTCAGGACAGCTGTCTTCACTTGAGGAATCAACACAGGTGTATGGCCAACTTTTAGCCACAGATGTCATTCATGATAAATTGGGAATATTTTGATGAATTTGAATCAAGGTAAAATAGATTGAGTTGTTCAGCAGCAGAAGAAATACAGACAAATAAAAGGCCATTGTCTGGATTTTTCTTACACATGACTTAAGCAGCCACAGAGGAACTGGCTTCTCCTCTCGTGTGTGGAGCTGGACGCAACCAGCTCCTTCCATAATGAATTCATTATGACCCCTTTGGCACTTAGCAAACAATTCCCACTTGGTGTGCTGCTTTCAGAAATTTCAGAGTTTGTTGATGTTTTTGAAATGGTGACAGATTCCTTTAGCAACTAGCACTTCTCATGGGGTTAAAAAAAACCGTGATGCCGCAAAGCCAGGTAAAGCCAGGGACAGTCAGGTCAGCAACTTGTCCCACTCTTTGAGAAGAAGGCCCATTGGTGACGGCTAAGCTGCTCCCGGTGTCCCTGTCTCTCACAGTCCTTGCCAATAGTTCTGTGCAGGTCAGGGTCCCATAGGAAGCTATCAAAATCAGGGCCTTAAATTGCTGCCTTTTCTAACATGTTATTAAGAAGTAGGACTGGATATGAGGTTTGCAGGCTTTCCAGAAGACAGATCATAAAGTGCTTGTAAGACATGTGGGCAAAACACTCCAAAACTATCAGCAAGAAAGGCTATTCTCATTTTATTCTAATTCTTCCTGGGTTTTCCTCCATATTTTTATATGTTTAGATCAGATTTTATAAAATTTCATTTTTTTCTATCTTATTCTCCATTTTCTAAATTTTTATCCATTCAATGTAAGCAAAAACCAAAACCTCTTCATGTTACTAACCTTGTATAGATGTTACTTTTATGGCCATCTAATATTCCTCTTGGGAACTTATCATCATTTACTAAACTACTCACTGTTACGTATTTCGTGTTTTCCACTTTTTAGCTACTTTAAGTTATGCCACTATGATGAAAGCTTCTGTGCCTTGATGTTTCCTAACACTTTGTGAAGATTTTCCAGAGCTAAAATTCACAAATCAGTGGTTTTCAACACAATACTAAATGCTTTCCTAGGAAATACCCTCTCATTAGTCCCACAGTTCCAGTTCTGTTTCACCAAATGTCCTCACATAACTCTTTCCTAATGTGGTAGACATGACAGTATATCTTGATGTCTGCATTTCTTTCATTATTAGAGAGAGAATATTTTGGCCATTCTCTAATCTAAAAAATATTTTCCAACTTTGAAATCCTCTCCTTCCTTCCTCCCTCCCTTCTTCCCTTCCATCCTTCCTCCTTTCCTCTTTCCTCCCCCTTCTCCTACGTCCTCGTCCCCCTCCTCCTCCATCCCCCTCTCCCCTCTTCTCCTCCCCTGTCCTCTCCTTTCCTCTCTCCCTCTCATTCCCACCACAGTCCACCAAGTGCCAGGCAGAAATCTCCTACACCAACCAGTTAAGGAGCTAGCTGGAGATGAGTAGTCGTTGGTAGGTGAGGAGCAGATTCTACACACACACTTGGCCAGAGAGCAGGCAGATGAATTCGGAATAGCCCCTCATTCGTTTAGGAAATGCCTGCATCCCTGCTAGTGGACGCGACGTGCCCTTCCCCTCCCTCCCCTTGTCCCATTCCTCCCCACCCACAACAAAAGAAATTAACTATAGAAATGGCTTAAACCATGGCTCTTGACTTAAGGTATTTCTGGGAGGGGAAATTATGAAATTGAATTTATATGAGAGGCCTTCTCAGCTGTCCTGTTAGGTCTCCTATCTGCCTGGGCACCATTCTGATTGTGGCCCTTCCCCTCTTCCCGTGACCTTAAAGGTTTGCTCGCACTTGTCCTCAGGGCTGGGAATGGTCTGGGCTGTGTTCACTTGTGTGTTAGGAGAAGCTAAATTATAACTTGCAGACGAGAATGTTCATTTACTGATTTACAGTGGTGGGGGTTGGGCTGGGGTGTAAAGTTGAGTGGTTAGAGCACTTGCCCAGCAAGTGCAAGCCCCTAGGTTCAATTCCCCAGCACCACAAAGCTGGGTGTGGGGGCACTCGCCTGTAATTCCTGCACTCAGGAGGCTGAGGCAGGAGGATTGCTGTGAATTCAAGGCCAGCCTGGGCCACACAGTGAGTTTAGGACCAAGCTGAACAACAGAGTGAGACCCTGAAAAAAATGGACACTGTCATTAGCCGCACTCACAATCCTCCCTTGCTTTGAACCCGTCCTGCCACTTTCTGAAGCAGCTCTGGATGTCTTCTGTCAGTGCATCTTCATGAAGTGTGGTCAAAGCTACAGTGAGCACCATCCAACAGAAAGGCCAGCTCGTAAAAACACGACCACGTGTCCTTGTCTACCTTATTCACTGGACCTGGTGTCACGTGACTTCCAGCTCTTCCCTGAGATCAAATGGCCACGAAAGGTAAATGCTGTGAATTGGCAGCCATGACAGCCCAGCTGAGACCATGACAAGGTGAAGGCCATGGCCGGCTGCAGCTCTGGGAAGCAGAAGGAGGAACGGCTGGGTGGGGGTGAGGTGCTGGCAGGACACTGGCTTCACCTGCTGGGGAAAGGCCTTTGCTAGCCTGGCCCCAGCGCGGCCCCAGCGCGGCTCCAGCTCCATTACAAGTCATCTTTGGCCTGGATTTAGTCTCAGTCGTGTCCGTTTCTAGCTAGCCGAGTTGCGCCTTGGTTCTGGGCTTTGGCCCCTGCTCTCCTTTAGTGCTGGGGTAGGTGGAGTGGCCAGAATGTTATGTTTAAGGAAGTCCAGGCTCTCCAGGCAGTGCAAGTTACAGCTGTGCCCTTGCACAAGCCTCAGAGCTGGGGCCTCCTTAAATGTGGCACCCCAGCTGCCCACTCTGCCTGTGACACCTGGAGTCCCTACCTGGCAAGTCCTGATCAGGCCCATCCCTGGCCTCCAGAGGTGTTTTTCTTGGCCTCTCAGGGGGCTTCGCCACCTCCCAGATGGGGAAGATCTCCATCAAAAGCACAGAACACAGCCCATTATTTGTGGGAAACCAATCCTGCCCAAGTTCATTATTCACTCTACCTGCTTCCCTTCCATCCTGTTGTCTGAATCATCTGCAGCTAATCCTTTGTTTTTACGAAGTCCTCAAAGAACCTTGAGGCATTGTGAAAGATGGCAAATAATCCCCGCGACCAATTGAATTAGAGCCTGGAGGGTAGGGCTGCCTCCGCCTGGCAGCCCCATGACCCTTGCACCGGCTGTCCCCAGGACCAGGAGCCTGCCCAGTGCCCCTCCCAGAGAAACACATTTCTTTCATCCCCACTCCAAGGGGGACATGCTACATCATCTCCCATTTACGGGTGGGAAAATTGAGACTCAGAGCAATTAAGTACCAGATACAAGGTCACACAGCTGAGGAGAAGCAGGGCTGAGAGACTGAGGGGGGGGGGGACCTCAGGGGTTAGTGTGCTCGCCTAGCAAGTCAATCATCCTGAGGTTGATTTCCCAGCATCCCACAAGCTGGGCTTGGTGGCACAAGCCCTTGGGAAGCTGAGACAGTCGGATTGCCCTGAGTTTGAGTCCAGCTTGGGCTACATAGGAGCCCCAGACCAGTCTGGACTACAGAGTGATACACTGTCTCAAAATAGAATATAAAAGAAGCAGAGCTGAGATTCGAACCCAGGCCGTGTAGCTTTGGAGTCTGGGTTCTTTTCTAGTACCCTTATAGTCGCTGTTCTTGCACTTGCAGGCCAGCCAGGTGCCGAGAACCCCGTCTCTCCAGAGCATTCCACTTTGTTCTTCTCCTGCGTTAAGGACAGCAGATGCCATTTTACACAGCTCTCTCATCTCCAGGATTCCGACCCATTGGATCAGACTAGCCGTGGAGTCAGCAGGCTTGAAATGAGGACAGAGGCACTCAAAGGTAAGAACGGCCTGTCCAGACAGGAGGAGGGCCACTTCTTTGGCCGAGTGAATTTAGACATCTCTGAGCAGCCAAGGTTGGGACATTGCTAAATGATTCTAAGTTCTTTTGAATCCTAATAGGCATTCAAAAAAAATTGCCAATTGCATTAGAGGTGATGTCTTCATAAGCCCCACCCCCACGTCTGCCAGCTGCACTGCAGCCCAGTAGCCTAGGAAAAGGCCTGAGAAACCCAGTTCTGATGCCCAGCTTGGCACACTTAATGGCACTTGGGCAACTCAAAGGAACAAAAGAATATTGTGAGTGCTCCCAAAAAATATTTATAATCCTACTGCATCTCGTTTGTTCCTATAATCCCCAAGTCGTTGTCTTCACCTAATTCTTGGCAAGTCCTACCATCATCTCTTAGCTACAGTGATCCACTGTGAGTCCCTCTGGAAATGGTACAATTCGCCATCAAAAGGCACCAGCCCCCGTCTCAGCCCAAGTCTCAGTGCTTGCTGTTCCTAACGTGGCTGGTTCTGGATCTCCCCTCCTCAGATCCACAGGCCCCACCTGACTTCTCCCCACGGTGGGACCCCATCTGGTGGGGTCTCTCCCATGCTACTTGCCCCTTGAAATCCCTCCCATTGGTACAGCCCTCTGTCCTGTCTGTCACCTCCTAGCCGTTCTTATCTCATCCCTTATGTTAGCCAGCTACTGCTGTGTAACAAATTTCCCTTAGAATTCACCGAACTGAAACAAGCATTTATTATCTCATAGTTTTTGAGGGTCAGAATCTGGAGCGAGATTAGCTGGGTATGTGGGGTCAGGTCTCCAAGAAAGTCACAGTCAAGCTGGAGACTCATCTCTTCCCTCACTCATACAGCCACCAGGAGGCTCTGCTTTGGTGGCCTCCATTGGGCTGCCCAGCATGGCCACCAGCTCCCCCAAAACAATCAACTCAAGATCGCAGGAGTCCACAGGGAGCCTTAGGCTTTTGTAGCCCAATCTTGGTTGTGTTTTCTTGACGTCGTCTGGGTCAGGCTGACCAGCGCTGGTACAGCAGGAGACAAGAGCATGTAAGGATGTGATACCATGGCAGAAGTCATGAGGAGCCATGTTGGGGGCTAGCTACCGCCTGACCCATGGCCCAGTGCAAACAAAGTTAATAAAATCACATCGTCTTCCAGAGTTTCACCTGTTACTAAACCTTGCCACATTAGTGAGCCATTTCCCCCAACGATGTAGCTGTTCTGTGTTCTTCACTCTGTAACAATGTATTTATTGCATATTCTGTGCCAGGCACTATTGCAAATGTCAATAATGCATCACTGAGAAGAAACGGAACCAACTTCCCTTTATCTGGACAAGTAAAGCCTGGGAAACCAAACTGGAATGAATAAAAATGGACATAAAGACTTCAAAAAAATAATGGGGTGGGGGGCTGGAATGGCACAGTAGTTAAAGCACTTGCCTTGCAAGCACAAGGCCCTGAGTTTGATTCTCCAGCACCACCGAAAGCTGGGTGTGGTGGTGCACGCCTGTAATCCCAGCACTCAGGAGGCTGAGGCAGGGCATGGGAACTTAACCTGGAAAGGGCAGGACACTGAGGCTGGACCCAGAAGGGGCAGGTCACTGGGACCAGACCTGGAAGGACATATGCTGCTTCCTGCCTTCCTTCTGGGACTTGACTTAACTCAGCTTAACTTGGCTTCCTGTTTGCAATGCTGTGAAAAGCTGTCCCCACCTTCACCTGCACCATGTGCTTCCACTGGTGCCAGTGCCCATGAATGGCCTGTGACCTTCTGTAACTGTGAGCTAAAATCTTTCCTCCCCAGATTAGCGCATGTCAGGTATTGAGTCACAGTGATGAAGACAGCCACTAACATTCTTCTTTCACCCATTGTACAGATGGGGAAACTGAGTCTGGCCACAGGATTGGCCTGATGGTGGCCAGGTTATGGCCCAGGTCTAGGCTGTTGAATAAAGGACCATCATCCCAAACCTGGCCTCTGCCTCATGGCTCCTGGCTCAGCAAGTCCAGCGAGGGCAAAAGACAGAACATGTAGGGTGACTCTCGCAAGTCACGCAAACACAGAAAGTCGTTCTCTCACCATCCTGGAGCCCAGAAGTCTGAGGTATAGTGTCTACGAGGCCATCTATGAAGGAGGAGACTTCCCTGCTCTTTTTAGCTTTTAAGGTGCCAGCCACTCTGGCATTGTTTGGCTTATAGATGTCATGCCAATTGCTGCTGCCACTGTCAGCCCATGTCCTCCCCTGAGTGACTCTTCATATCATCCTTCTGCACATTTGTGTCCACATCTCCGTGTGTGTGTGTATGTGTGTGTGTGTGTGTGTGTGTGTGTGTGTCATGTACATGTGGTACTAGGGATCAAGCCCAGGGCCTTCACACTAAGCCCTAGCATTGCAGGCTCATACCGCCAGACCCAGCTCACATCTCCCGTTTATTAAGGACACCAGACCTGGGACCAGGGACCATTCCAAGCTATTGTGACCTCACCTTCCCCAATTATGTTGACAAAGACCCTGTTTCTTATTGCAGTCATGGGCTGCAGTGGGTGTCAAGCTTTGCAGGACCCTGCTCAGAGAGGGCGGAACCCATTCCAGCGGGCAGCACCCTGGGAACATCCACAGGGCCAGGACACTCCTCGGTGCCCTGAGGACAGAGAGGAGGTGACACAAAACAAAGCTGCCCTGAGGAAAGAAGAAATGGTTTCCTGGTTCACTTCTAAATGTCGCACTGTGTTTTCCTGTCTTATATAGATTTCGTGATGTAATATTATGATACTGACTAATCTATATTTTAATAGTCTTAGTACATCTTTTTTTTGCGATTCTAGGAATTCAACTCGAGGCTTTCACACTGAGCTGTGTCCCCACTTATTTTGAGAAAGGCTTCTACTAAGCTGTCCAGGCTGGACTCAAACTTGCAATCCTCCTGCCTCAGCTTCCCTGACTGCTAGAATTATGGGCCTGCACCACCACATCCGGTTAGCCCACCCTTTTAATAAGAAATAAGACAATGGAGTTTGGCATCGGATTCTGGATCCCAAGAGCACCTCCCTGGTCAGTCCTCCAGCAGCTTCCTAGAAGAGAAGGGACAAGCTTGCATGTTGAGGAGGGGCAGAGAAGTGTGACAAGAGTCTCTTGTTATCTTTGAAACCCCAAGTTAAATCCATCATGCACCACAGGCCTAGTGACACAAGGATAACCCCTTTCTTCTGACGGCCACTAGCCAGCCCTCAGGGGTCGTTTCTGGAAGCACAAGAAATAATATATATTTTCCTTAATAACCCAGTAGGGGTCTCACAGGAGAATATTTAAAACAATTCTGGAACTATGTATGTTGTCAGCCACAGCAATTTCTTGGCATAAAAACATCCATAAATTTATTGTCCAGCATAGAACAGTGAATTTGTCCTAAACAACACAGCTCACAACAGACAAGGCCATCCCCTGGCTGTTGTATTTTAGGACACAGTGAGCACATGCTCTGCATTCAGGTTTTCTCTGATCATCTGGACTTCAGGCCTGCCTTAAGATCTGCCTCTTCTAAATCCTGCTTTTCTGGACCAGAGCTGAAACTTCAGGGCCACCACGATCACTGATCTGCTTCTTATAGAACAGGGTCTCTATGTCCTGGCCTGGGGCCTGTTAGAAAGTGGGTCACACAGCAGGAGGTGAGCAGCTGGTGAGCAGGCAAAACTTCATCTGTATTTACAGCCATTCCCCATCCCTCACATTGCCACCTGAACTCTACCTCCTGTCACATCGGCAGAACCAGACCCTGGTACCTAAATGATTGGCGATCACTGTCTTTTGGGATATTCCAGCAACATTATCAGTCCCTGACCGCCATCATTGACTAGGCCCTTCGGCAGGCTGAGTTCAGGACCAGTCTGTGCCCTGCCCTGGATTCTGGACCCGGCTTTAGTGGCTCTTGATAACATTTCCTTACTTTGTGACTGAGACCTATTATGTCCATATGTCAGCCACAGAAAGGAGACCAAGTGAGAAAGACTGCTTCCACTGCCCAAGTCGGATAATATGTGCAACTTCGGACAGGGACAGTTTGGAAAAGATTCTTAAACGCAAATAGACTTTAATGCCGAATTTATAGGGGATTTTTTTTTCGAGAAATTCATGTGAAAAGGACAACATGGAATGGCGTAAGGCTCACCGTTCATGAAGCCCTTGGCCTCCCTTCCAAAGGCTTAGGGAATGGGTGGCCAGGAAATGTGACCAGCCTCAGGGAGCTGCCTGGCGTCTCAGGCCTTGGCAGCAGTGTCCACTGTGTCCTCAGCTGCCTGCTTCCCGATCACTCGTAAACCTCCTGCTCCCAGCTTCTGTCCGCTCCATACTACTGGGGACCATCTCCAACATCCCAAGACAGCACCTGGGTTGATTTTGTGGCAGACAGCCTTTCCACGGACCACGGTACAGAGGTACGAGGCGAGGTTTGGGGAGGATGGAAAGGTTTTGGAATGATTCAAGTGCATTACACTTACTGGGTACTTCATTCCTATTCTGTTACATTGCAATACGTACTAAAATAAGTACAGACCTCACCCCAATATAGAATCAGTGGGAGCCCTGCACTAGACAGTCCTGTCAGGAGATAACCAGAAATGGAGCTCAGGCGGTAATGTGAGCGAGCGATGGGGAGTAGCTGTAAATACAGAGTTCCACTTCCTGGCCTGCTGTTCACCTCTTGCTGTCTGGCCCAGTTTCTAACAGGCCACAGACTAGCACTGGTGGGCGGCTGGGGTGTCAGGGACTCCGGTCCGAAGACTTGTTAGTTACCAACTCCAACAGGCAGTTTTTAAACATCTTTGTCACTCAAGGTCAAAGGCTACCTAGTGACCGAAGCCCAGGACTGTTCCACTTGAGGTCACTTGCTATCAGTACATCTCTCATAACTTTGCAGGCCAGTGTGGTCCTGAGGATCACATGAGAAATCACAAAAGTGTTTACTAATAATAATTATTTTTTAAAAAACACAAAAACTAAGAAGCACTTGACTTGCAACTACATAATTATTGCTGAGTATAAGCCTGCAAGTAACCAGATAATACCCAGAGCTCGTGTTTACCAAGCACAAACTGCACCAGGCGCTGTGCCGAGTCCCTCTAGGATCCAGCCATGACACGGGTATTGCAATTACTCCTGGTTTACAAATGGAGAAGCTGAGGCACAGAAATCCTACACAGCCCGCTCAAGACCACAGGGACAGCTGGGACGTAAGCCAGGGTCATCTGACTCCGAAGCCCAGAAGGAAGCAGAAGGCAGTCCAGAGCAAGGTGAGGTATTTATTTCTTGGTTTTGGCTTTAGTTTTTGCTGCTATTGTGTCTTTGTTTGGTTGTTGCTTTGTTTTGTGGTGTAAGAGAATGAGCCCAGGGCCTTCGCGCTGAGCTACACCCCAGCCCATATTTTTAGTTTTGATTTTGAGATGGGGGTCTCACTGTATTGCGCTGGGCTGGGCTGACTGGTGGTTGCGCTCTCCTGTGAAAGCAGCACCCTGCACTCCTGTCCGCCTCAGAGGCCCTGCTTCTGAACACGACACTTCGGTGGGACACTTTAGGTCAAGCTTGTCCAATCCACAGGCAGTGGCCACGTGCAGCCCAAGTTTGCTTCAAATGAGGCCCAACATGCCAAGCCAGGAGGGTCGACATGCCTGCTTCAGATCTAAGCTGTAACGCTTGCCCAAGGTCACTCAGCAGGAAAGGTGTATGTTTGTCTCTAAACTACAGTGGGCTGGCTGGATGCCACAATGCCACATTTCCAAGGACTTCACTCCCTACTTCCCTCTCCACAGCCCCCGCTTCATTTCTTTTATTTTCTTTTCTAGGCATTTACACTAGCTATGTCTCTGGCCTCTTTTTCTCTAAGTTTTGAGACAGCAGCTCACGGAGTCACTAAGTTGGCCAAGCTGGGTTTAAACTTGCAATCCTCCTGCCACCTGCCCGCTACACTCCTTTTACTTGTGTGTTTATTTGTTGTGCTAAGGATGGGACACAGGGTCACTGCTCTGAGCTTCATCCCCAACCCCCTGTTTGTTGTTTATCTGAGGCAAAGTCTCACCAAGTTGCTGAATTGCCCAGGCTGGTCTCGAACTTGTGATCCTCCTGCTTCTGCCTCCCAAAGCGCTGGGATTACAGGCTTGCGCGCCCAGCTTGCCAACATTTCCTTATATGACAAGATGAGGCTACAGATCTTGCCCATGCTGTGTGTACTGCGAGGGTTAAGCGCCGACCACGTGATGGGTGACCGTGCTCCCTTCTCGGGGCTGCGTAGCCCGGGCCCTGCTGCCCATCGATCTGGGAAGGCGGGAGGTAGTACATGAGCCACTGTGCCGACTCTGAGAGCCTAATGTAAATTGTGCGTTTATTGACAATCAGAGGGAGCGGGTTGGCTGAAATGTCAAGTCTCCAAGCTTCTGAGTGAAATTATAACCTGGCCCACCGGTGCTGGCTGTCCCGTTGATCCGCCCTTCCCATTGGCAGGGCTTCTGATCAGCTTGCCTCTGAATAATTATAATGGAAAAATCAATCAGCCATTGCTTAAATATACTTTGTGGTTGGGACAATAGAACATGGGACTTAAGGGAAAGGTAATATAAGCAGTAGTGTTGGTTTGATGCCTGGACAGCGTTACTCCGAATGGAGAGGATCAGGGCTCGACAGAACAGCGACAGAGAAATGTCAGGGGTTTTTGTTTGGTGTTTGGTTGGTTTTTGTGGTACTGGGGATGGAATCCAGGGCCTAAATCCCCAGATTGATTCTGAGACAGGGTCTTGCTAAGTTACTAATTTGCCGGGCTGGGCCCAAACTTGCAGTCCTCCTGCCTCAGCCTCCCAGAGTGCTGGGATTATAGGCTTGCACCACTGCGCCACCACACCCCACATGGGAAGTGTCTGTTCTTTTCTGCATGTCTGCTAGGTTTGGGTAAAGTCTGCCCAGCACCCACTGCTATCAGGATGCCGCCCTCAGGCCCCAACTGCTCCGTGCACCCCATGGAGTATGTATATGCTAGATGGCTGTGTCCTCCCTCAGTCTCACCCCCCTTTTGCACACAGTCTCACTCTCCAGTTGCCAATAACAGCTATAACCTTAATTCATAGACACGTTGACTGCAGTACATCGGTGAGGCACACCTGCACACGGCCTAGAAAGCCTTTGGCACTCAATGAGCACAGCCACGTTTGTGTTCCTTATGTTCATTCTCCCATTAAGCATGCGCAAGGCATACTAAAGTCTTTTGTTGCTAGTATTTATTTGAGACAAAGTCTCACTAAGCCACTAAGTTGCCCAGGCTGGACTCAAACTTATGATCCTCCTGTCTCAGCATTCCAGAGTGCTGAGGTTATAGGCCTGCACTCACTGGGCTTGGAAATTTAAATCTAAAATGTCCACCAGAAGTGTGTGTTTAGAATGTGATTGGATAATGGGAGTGCTGTGCGCATCAGTGGATTCATCCAATCATGATTTCCAATGCTACTAGGAGGTGGGGCCTGGTTGGAGGGGTGGGCCCCTGGGAATGTGGCCTGGAAGGGTGTGCTCTTGTCCCAGCTCCCTCCCTTCTGTCTGTCCATCTCTGACACCATAGGATCAGCAGCTTCCTCCAGCATGGCGTTACTGCTAACTGCTCACGCATGGACTGAGATCACTAAAACTAAGCTAAGATAAACCTCTCTTAAATTGTGGGTGTTGGATATGGTGTCCCAGTGACAGGAAGATGACTAAGAGAAGTGACATTAGGACAAGCTTTTGGAGAATGAGCAGGAATGAGTGAAAGAGTAGGGGATCCCACCAGGGATTGGGTATGCCAGGTGGAGAAAGGCAGCCTTCCGTGTGCCACCAGCAGTAGGAAATGGAATGACAGGACCTTGGGACGCTTTCTAAGCCAGAAGCGGTAGCTACTGCTGATCTGGCTGTCCCCTGAGTGTCTATGAGCCGTGCTCAAAAGCCAGGGTTTTGGTGGGAGCCACCATTTGCAGAAGTTGGCTTGCTTGTTGTGTCTTCTCTGATACCACTGAGGCTGAAGATGAACAGAGAAAGTGGAGAGCTTCGGGAGAGCTCCCAACACAGCCTCGCCTGCCCTGCCCTGCCCTGGCACCGGGAAGCTTGGTGACATCACATGTTTCTGAACAACCAGGAACAAGGTGGCATGATGACAGCAGTGTGAGCATCTGGCCCCTGTCCCTTCTGTCCCAAGTCTGACCCCTGGTCCAGTCACACATTCCACCAAGCAGATAACCTGGAAGGCCCCTGAGGTTCCTAAGGTGGGCGGTATCTTCAGTGACATGGCAGCCCGCTGTCATGTTTGTTTCCACTGGGGATCAAACCCAGGGCCTTCTCATTGAGTTACATCAGCAGCCCATTTCTTATCTTGCATTTTAAGAGAGGGTTTTGCTAAGTTGCTAAATTGCTCAGAATGGGCTCAACCTTGAGATCCTCCTGCCTCAGTTTCCCACAGTGCTTGGCTTATAAGGCCGTGTCACCAGGCCAGGCTTAGGTTTGTTCTTACGTTATTTGGAGCAGAAAAAAGGGTCACTCATCAGCTTTGTTCTGAGGGTCCACAACCTTATCACCTTCTCGTCTGTTCTGTGGCACCTCTTCCCGGGCAGAAGCCCATAGCACGTGCACAGAAGCTCAGGAAGGCACTGGTGTAAGTCTGACGGTTTGTTTATGTAACACATTGTGTGTGTGTGTGTGTGTGTGTGTGTGTGTGTGTGTGTGTTTGAGATAGGGTCTCACTAAAAGGCTCCTATTTGTGATCCTCCTGCCTCAGCCTCCCAGAGTGCTGAGATTAAAAGCATGCACCACCATGCCCAGCGCAAGTGAGGTCCTTTCTTCATTTTTCCCCAAAGAATACATCCTCCCAGAAGCCTGGCTTCCTTGTACTGGGTAAAAGAAGGCATGACCATAAGAAGGGAGAGCAGTACTAATGTTTCCTTTAGGAAAAACCAAATCAAACCAAACAAAGCCCAAACACCTTATGTACCAAATAAGCACGGTCTGGTTCTTTAGGTCCTTCAGGTCCTTTGGGTTCCCTGGATTCTGGAGTGAGTGACAACAAGGTCTTTTTGTTTATTTTCACATTTTAATTTGGACTGTAAACAATATCACCCAGTTCAATTGCCTATGTGCCAAAATTTGGGCTATTTAAAAATATTCCATGCACTCTTAACAAAGATTTGTTGCCTGGAGGGCCTCTAAGAGCCAGCGCCTGCCACCCAGCACGATTCCTACAAGAAGTCCCGAGGTTGTGCGTTTTGATGGTGCCTGTCTGCAGCAAGGGCTCAGCCTATCAGAAAAACGCTTTTGAAGGTCATAAAATTCATTTGGCTCTATGAGTTCTGAAGTGTATGCTAAAATAATCAGTCACGTTACTTTACAGTCACACCTCGTCCTCTGGGTCTGGAAAATCAATAAAGTGAGGAGAAGGACAGGGAGATTGTGTTGAACTGTTTAAAAAGAGAGAAAACAAAACAGAATAATATTCTGTGGAAATGGTCCTGGAGGAAGCGCAGACCCAGTTTTCACAAGCAGACACAATCATATCTGCAAGCTCATCACCGAGTTATTAAACCAATGTACCCATCGCATCCTGGGCAAAAAATCATACAAAAATAAGTAAAAATAGAAAAAGGGGGAAGAGCAGGCCCCCTTCTCTACGTGCTTGGAGGCCCTGGGCATTAGCCATGGTTTTTAGAATGTATTTCTGAACTGTGCCCGTTGTTCACACTCTAAATGTTTTGTTCCACCCAATGTTACAAACAAGAAGCCGCCTTTGCCTAGGATCCGGCTGCCCTCCCCTCCACCATGACTGTTCTTCCCTGCAGACCTGGACCGGCCACTTCCCAAAGTCACGTGTGACCCGCTGGTGACCCAGAAAGGCCAAGGGGCTAGAAGGCAAAGAGGGAAGTGAGTCGCACACAGAGCTGGGCTGTGGCCCCCACGTCCTCTTTCCAGGGACATTTGCAGGCCCCTGGGATGCGCTGTCAGCACTCGGAACAGTCACGAAGAGTGGTCAGGGTATCCAAGCAAGAGAAAGAGTGCTCACTCACAGGTCACAGAGGTGCTTCCAGCCCGCTTGGCCTGCACGGCAGCCGGTGTCTGCTCAGACCTCGTGCAAGAGCCTTAACAAATGCAGAAGCCACAAAGTCCAAATCTAGACAATGCGGGGTCATTCGTACCAACTGCACACAGCTCGTACACCCAGTGCTTCGGTGGCTCATCTGGTGGGCACTGAGGGACCTCACAGCTTCCTGCCACCTGGCTCTCCAGCTGTGGCTCCCCTGTTACTCCAGTGCTGAACCTGAAGCCAGGCCTACTCACGGGCCCTGCTTTTGCCTCTGGACCTCACATCCTCCTGTCCTGAATCAAACAAGACACCCACCCTTGGAACCTCAGGTTTCTGTACAGCATAACTTTTCAGGGCCTTTGAAACACTCTAAATCTCCAAGAAGGGCCTCCCAGAGACCTGATGTCCTGGATGCATTTAGGAACAGAATGTGGGGAACGGTGGTCAAATTGCTGTCTAATGTGCAAACACCCACATTCTGAGGCTGGACACCTTGTCTCTCCATCTGTGATGGATTCAGAAAACACAGTCGTCTCTTGGCACCTATAGGACACAAGTTCCAGGATAACCCACAGATACTAAAAATCTAAAGATGCTCGAGTCCCTTACCAAAAAGGCTGCACTAGGACTGGGGACATAGCCCAGTGATTAGAGTGCTTACCTAGGAAGCACTAGGCCCTGGGTTTGATTCCCCAGCACCACACAGAAGCTATGCATGGTGTATGCATGCCTGTAATCCTATCATTCATGAGGCTGAGGCAGGAGGATTGCACGTTTGAACCCAGCCCAGGCGGTTTAGTGACTTCATGAAACCCTGTGTCAAAATAAAGAAAAATTGACTGGGGATGTCACTCAGTGTGAAGGCCCTGGGCTTGATCTCCCGCATAGTATACACACACACACATGCCCACACACATGTGCATACACAATTTTTATCTGGTGTGTGAATCGCCCGCCATGCACTTCACGTCCTTCTTGCTAACATACTCTACATCTCCAGCTCCAGCCCCGTGGAGTACCCTGGTCACATGACACCTCAGGTTGTTCTGCTCAGCCACACATCCATGAATCCAGTGAACACTGAAAAACAGTATCAAATACCGTAGGTGGGAAATTATCAAACTAAGTAACACCACACTTGATGCACAGCAGTCTGAGCTTCTCTTGTCTTCTTCCCAAATGCATGCACAAGCTTATGAATTAAGAAATATTTAGCCGGTGCAGAAGTAGGCCTCTAATCTGAACACTCTGGGAGGCTGAAGCAGGATGATCTTGAATTCAAGTCCAGCTTGGAAAATTTAGCAACACCCTATCTCAAAATCAAAAAGAGAAAAAATGCTGGAGAGGAACCCCACTCAGGACCCCCTCCCACAAAGTGGGAGCTTCTTCCCCTTTGTGTCCTTTGTTGCTAAATAAAAACCTGTTTGACACCTAAAAAAGGAAAAGTGCTAGGGGTGTAGTTCAGTGGAAAAGCCCTAGGCTCAATACCTGATACCAAAAACAAAATGAAAAAGTGCTGATCAAATGCATGCCACGGTCTTTGCTCTACAAGGTGAGCGAGAACTAGAAATCTGCCCATCTGCAACAATTAGAAAAGCAGACAGCAATTTGGGTCACACTGGGAACACAGCAGGCTTCAGGCAAAGGAGTGTGCAGTAATGTCAAGAGAATTCAGATTGGTAAGGAACTGGGAAGGCCAACAGAAGACCGAGGAAGGAAGCGCGGGAGAGAGTAGGGGCAGGACTGAGTCCTTGCCCAGTGTTCAGTAGGCACCAACTATGTGCCATGCATTGTGAAAGAAGGAGACGGGATGAGAGATCTGACAAAAGAAGCCGCAAAGGGATTCTCAAGTGCCTGTGGGAAACGGAATGTTTCCCTGAGGAAAAGCCTTGAGCTTGGTGCTGAAGGGAGAAGTGGAGGAGGGGCCTTCCAAGCAAGGAGACTAGCTACCGCACGTAGGTGACAGTCACAGCCCTGTGTGCGGTTCTAGGTCACCACCACCAGGTGAGCCACGGAAAGGAGAGGCGGGCACTGAAGAAGCAGGAGTCCTGGGTCTGAACTAATGAATGTAGATTTCCAACTTGACCTCAGCAGCCCGTGGGGCCTCTGTGCCATGAGCCCGAAGTGACCAGGACAATAGCGAAGAGGAGGCCCGTCTCTTCCTTAAAGAGCTGAGAGGCTGAGGGGCCAAAACGCAGATGTGGTGTCCCAGATGGTCTTCCCTGCTCCATCGCAATCTCACCTGGCCCGGGGCAGGTGAAACTTACAGGAAGGGCTAGTGTGTTGGAGCGTTTAGAACACTTCTCCGTTCCGTTTCTCTGCAGGAGCAAGATGGCTGCCAGCTTTTTCACTTCCCATTCCTTACCTGTGAGGCCTCTGGCTGGAGTCAAACCCTTTTCTCTACCATATACATGCTCAGAAAACACAGCCTTGTAGTCCCTGCCATGCAAAGTGGGGTCTACTGCCCGGTGGCTCAAAGGATAGACCCTAGAATGCCAGAGCCACAGCAACAGTCATGGCCAGGGTCGGGCTGTCCTGCAGCCCCTCGCCTTCAGCGTTCCCCTCCGTAGACATCTTGCTCACCCCAGCCTCTAAGACCTGCCCCCATCCCCCCAGCCTGGGGCACCTAAATCTGTCTCCTGTTCCCTGACCTTGTGCCAGGACCTCCCACCGTGCCTGGCACACATTAACAGGTCAATAAATATCCCGGTGATAACAAATGGAGTCAGCTCTCACTTCCTATTACACCACCTGTGCTTCGGTCCTCTATCTTAATCTCTGTGTCTTTGAACCGGGTTATGAATATGGCCCCAGGAATAGATTACCCACGCACAGCTGCTGGGCCGAAAGGGGTGGCGGCCGGGAGTGTCTGCTGCGTGCTGACTGTAAACACCCAGGCAGACCGCTTATCAGGCAGGACGCAGGCCCCTTTTCCGCAGGCCCCTTTTCCGCAGGCCCCTTTTCGTGCTCGGAGCAACATTAATGGATGCCATTCACTCATCAAACATTTATGGACGCCATTCTGCACGTGAGGCACGGAGCTGAGAGTTAGGAATTCAGACATGGAAAAAGACATAATGAAGACAAAAGCAAAGCCGTAGGAGAGTGTGGAACACTGAGGCCGCGTGAGCATAGGAGGACTCGGTTGGAACACATTTTGGGAACCACAACTGAAGCTGGGCTGGGGGCCGCCAACCTGTAATCCCAAACACTGTGGTAGGCTGAGGCAGGAGGAACACAAATTCTAGCTCAGCAGGGACAATATAGCAACTTGGTAGCAACTGTCTAAAATCAAAAGTAAAAACATAGTCTGGGGATGTAGCTTAGTGTGAAGGCCACAGGCTTGATCCCCAGTGCCCCCCCCCCCAAAAGGAGAGAGAAAACCATAATCAGAGCATAGCTGCTGGTGAGAATGTAATAGTAAAAACACATCAGTAAGAAAAACAAACCTATAAACCTAAACTCCTAATGATTATTTATTCGGGGGAAAGGGATGGAATGCACAGCCTCGCATGTGCTAAACATGTGCTCTGCCACTGAGCTATACGCCTTTCCTTGGGGATCAGACAGGTGACAATTAACAAGGATGCCTGCCATGTCCTCCGAGCCCCTTGCATGTCAGGTACTGAGTTTTGGGCTGCACAGAGCCTAGAAACCGGTAGCGATGGTTTTGGGGGACAGGGGGAAGGGCTGCCATTTGCTCTAGGTTTTGCATGTAGCTGGTTTCCATGCCAGACAAGCTACCCCAAGACAGAAAAGGTTCAAAAAGATAATTAAACCAGTTAAAAGAGCAAACCAGCACTGGGACAGAAGCCGGGTTTCAGAGCCAATTTCCAAGAAGTAATTTCATCATCATAGAACATCAAACGTGAATTCCACTTTCAGCTATGCAAATTTGAAAAGAATAATACCTCACATTTGCATAATGCTTGATGCTTTTCAAAGTGCCTTCCCGTTATTAATCTACAGGAGGCTTTATTACCACCGGAAACATAAATTGGAATTCTGTTCCAACTCCATTATTTTGTTTTCCACTTTCCCCTGAAAACCCAGGGCCACGGAAATCCAGGTGCTTTCTGATGGAGTAAGTGCCTCGCTAAGTGGGGGCCACGGGTGATGGGTGCATGAACACGGCACCTTGTGAGGTCCCCAGCCCACAGACATCACAGAGCCGGCTTAGGAAAGGCTGCCGTTGAATTAACAGAACCGCAGGGGAGCAACTTGGAGTTCAAGTTTGAGACTCTCCTGGGATCTCACACTTCACAGAAGCTGCACTGGCTATGCGCGCTGGAGTCCGTTCCCCATATCAGATATTAGAAAATTAGGAAATTAGTTCCACCACTTTGTCCTTAAACCTGAAGAAAACCCTGTGGACGGCTTCCCATAAGGTGGCCCCACGTGGCCCAGCAGTCTCTGCGTCTTTGCTGTTTTTAATGTAAGATGATCCAAGAGGCTGCATGTGGTATAAATCCCAACATTGTGAAAGGGTTTTTCTTTTTTGTTCATGTGTCCATGTGTGTGCGAGTGTGTGTGTGTGTGTGTGTGTGTGTGTGTATGGTGCTGAGAATCCATCCCAGGGACCTCACACTGAGCCACATCCATAGGTTTTTATTTTTTCTTTGAGACAGGTTGTCTCTCTGTAGGCTAGGCTGGCCTCGAACTTGTGGCAATCCTCCTGCCTCAGCCTCTCACATACTAGGATTACACCACCATGCCTGGCTCATTTTTATGTGGTGTGCTGGGGAATCAAACCCAGGTCTTTGTGCATGCTAGGCAAGTACTTTAACCAAAGAGACATGCCCCCAGATCCCTCCCTTTTTAATTTTTAATTTTGGGATGGATTCTCACTAAATTGCTTAATTGCCTGTACTGAGCTTGAACTTGCAATCCTCCTACCTCAGCCTCCCAGAGTGGTAGGATTTCAGGTCCATATATCTGAGCCCAGTGAGAGAGCAGCGTAGGCACTGGAGGAATAACTCAGTAATTAAAGTGTTTCCCTAACAAGTTCAAGACCCTGAGTTCGATTCCCCAGCACCACACTGGGCACGGTGGCACATGCTTGTAATCCTAGCACAGGAAGCTGAGACAGGAGGATTGCTGTGAGTCCAAGACCAGCCTGGGCTCCATAGTGAGTCCAGGACCAGCCTGGGCTACAGAGCAAGACGCTGTCTGCAGAGAGGGGAGGGACGGGGAGCTTAACACGAGATGACGAGGGTGTGAGGAAGTACTTATGCCCAGTCCCCGGCGCCTCTCGGACTCTTCCTTTCCCCCCTCTCTCCGTGATTATGTGCAGTGCTGCAGCCCGAGTCCTGAGCGTTTCCGGACACTTCCATCTCATGCATTTTAGCAAAAGATTAACCCGGCTGTTTGCTTTTAATTCTGAAGCTGTGTTAATACTCAACTCCCTCTAGATTAGAAAAGAAGAAAAACACACTCCCGCACACACCACCCGGCACCAGCCAGGCTCCAGGGCGACGTGCCTGGCGAGGCACAGTCCCTGGGGCTGGTGGCACTTACCATTTCAGGAGGGCCAGGAGAACCACAGACAGGGCCACTGTCACCGTGGGACCATTCACTTCCAGTTTCAGAAACCCCCAGGCTTCCATGGCTCCTCCGAGCCCCGGAGATGTCCTCCCCAGATGAAAGAGGGTGCTGGCCTTGCTGTCCCTAGGGAGCCCGGATCCACAGGAGGCGGCGGAAGTCCCCAGCACCCAAGAGACCAGAACCTTGGTGGGTCCCCAAAATGTGCCTCTCTCGGAGCAGCTTTTTATAAAGAGGAAGGAAGAGGAGGGGAAAACAAAGGGTTTCGGGAAGGCAGTGAATCAGCGACTTTATTTTCTCATGGCTGTGCTGTCAATAAACATTTATGTTAACGTCCCCAGGCAGCGGCAGCAGACAGACGGCCCATGCTCGCTGAGACAGAATGGCTGTGGCCCTGGAGGGCCCCACAGACCACGGGGCCCCGAAGAAAGACTTGCCGCTAAAATCCACGTTTATACACCTTCTAGAGTTCACAGTTAAGATACAAATGAGGCAGCTGGGCCTGGTGGGGCAGGCCTGTCATCCCAGCCCTCTCAGAGGCTGAGGCAGGAGAATCGTGAGGGTGAACACAGCTGGGCAAGTTAGCAACTTACTGGGATTCTGTCAAAATCAAAAGTCAAAAGAAGGATGGAGATGTGGTCTAATGTGAAGGCCCTGGGTTCGATCCCAGGCCCCACAGATACACACAGACAGAGATGCAGAGAAGATTTGGCCAGACATCAACCTGATTAAAAAAAAAAAAAAGCACGTAGAGGCCTGACACCCCCACCCCACCCCCCAGGCCCCTTGGTTCCTGGGTCCAGTGCCCTGTCTTGGCTGTCACGCCTTGATTATGGCAGAGCAGACCCCACCTCTGGCTGCAAGCCTGGCTGTGAGATGAGCTTTCGTCACTGCCTTTTGTTGTAGCTCGAAGCCGCTGAGACTAACGTGGACTGGGTTGCTGTTTACTACTTAGTCAGCGTGGGACACTAGGTCATAGGAAGGGTGGGTCAGAGGGCAGCCAGTCCATATACACTCTCCCACCACCAGCTCGCTGTGATTAGAAACAGCGTTGGCACCAGAGCCGGGAGAATTTGCTTAGGATCTGCACGGAATTTTCATTGTCTGTGGACAATGCGCAGGGAGACAGGAGCAACAGGGAAGAATGCCGCAAGGGTCATGGAGCTGGGGCTGAGGTGAGCCAGAGGGCGTGACCGATTAAGAAGGAATGGCAGCTCCTACTTGTAGGCCAATGTCTGTCACCTCAGCGCTCTGGGAAGCTGAGGCAGGAGGGTTGCAACTGGAGCCGAGCTTGGGCAACTTACTGACTTAGTGAGATCTTACCTCCAACTAAAGATACAGAGCTGGGGTTGTCGCTCAGAGTGAAAGCTCTGGGTTCGTCTCCAGTGCCACAGAAAATATCTAAGGAAGAGGGTGTGGCATCCAGCCTCGGACGTTGTCAGAAGAGGACCACGTTCAGGTGAGAGCTGTAAGAGAGAAACAGCTCACCCCATACAGTCATTCTCAAAGCATTGGGCAAAAAGTGAGACAGAGATGAAGGCTTTATAGTGGGAGAGAACTTCCCATGTGGTAGGCTCAGTGAAGAGACCAGTGCTGTTGGAGTCCAGAGGGCCTGCCGCAGGGACTGCTGGGAATGAGAGGACATGTCCACAGAGGCCAGCAACGCCAGCCACAGTGAGAAGCCAGGGCTTCAGGGTAGCCACATGGACACTCATTGAAGATCACTTGGACTGCCACTGAAAAAGTCACTGGTAAGGAGAGGCAGGGAGGCCTCTAAAAAGACCTGTCCCTTCACCTAGAGATGAAGAGGTGGGACTAGAGGAGAGGGAGGAGGAGGGAAGGAAGGATGGAGATGAAGCCCATGTTGGCTGGATGACTGCAGAACTTGCAGAGGGTGGTTGATATGGAAGCCTAGCCAACAGGGGACTGTGTCTGAATTCCAGGCTCCCAACTTGAGCGATAGCTGTGTGGGTGCCTTCGTAGAGGTGGGAGAGGCTGGGGAACAGAGGACTAGATTGGGGTTACCAAGAAGTCTCTTTTGGTCCTGTGAAGTTTGAGATGCTTGGGCGACATTGGAGTAGAGCTGTGGAGTCAGACAGGAATCTCGATTGAAAATGAGTCTTCAAAATGCCATTCACAGAGCACCTATTATGTGCTAGTTATTCTATGTGTTTTCATGTGCCACCTCATTCAACCAGGCTGAGAGGCCAAGCTCATGGATTAGCCCCCTTTTATAGAATAAACTGAGCCTGGCCTGTATCACTCAGCCACCCCTTCTCCTCATCAAAAGGTTGTATGCAAGTGTAAAAATCATCAGCATGCATGGGACATACATACATAGAGAGGACTAGATGACTCACGGTTTTGATCTCAAATGTGCCCCAAAAGTCTCATGTTTGGAGTTGGAACTTCAGAGGATAACAGGATCGGGGTGCTAAATGTGCTGTTCGGAGGGTATCTTGGTCCCTTTTTCACTGCTGGAACAAAATACCTGGTGCTCACAACTTAGAAGAGGAAAAGTTTATTTTAGCTCACAGTTTCAAGAGATCTCAGTCCATTTGTGATGAGCCAGCAGTAGCAGAGGATCTGGCAGAGAGGGGGTCTAACTGGGAAGAAATCTGTTCACACCATGGCAGACAGGAAGGAGGGTATGAGAGGAAGGGTGGAACTAACACATATCCCTCCAGGCCATGTCCTAGTGATCTGCCCTTTCCAACCAGGACTCAGCTCTTCATAGCACAGGAAATCAATGGATTAACCCACGTGATTGAATAACCTTCCAAACACAAGGCTTTTGGAGGATGTGCTAGATCCAAGCAGTAACAGAGGCGGGACATGGTTGGAGGGAAGGGTCTCTGAGGACATAACATGCAAGAAGGTGCTTTTGTTCCAACGCCTCCCTTCTTTTTCTTCTTCCTTCCTACCCTGTAGTGGGCAGCTTTCCTCCATCACAGTGCCACACCACACTATTTCTGCCTGGGAGCCAGCTCACTTATAGACTGATCCCACAGAAACTGTGAGCCAAAACCAAAATGTCTACCTTTAAGTGGTGGGTGGTGGTTGTTTCTTCCCAGCGATGGAGAATTAGCAATGAACTACATTCGTAAGTGAGACAATGAACCACACAGAGATCAAGTAACTTCCTTTTAGATGGCTCTGCTTCCCTGCTCTGCCCACTCAGTGATCTCAACCCCAGCACCCCATCTGGACCCTGGTGACCCAGACAGCAGCCTAGCCCTTCTAGGATCCCCTCCCCTAACTCCTGCCCATCAGTACCCATGCTAAGGCGTTAATGAATGTGGGGATTTCCTCTCCCAGAGAACAGGGTTGCATCTCAGCAGGAGTTGATGCTCTGCCTTCAGCCTGCAGGGCCGCCATTCAGACAGCAAGTGACACAGAAGTATCAGGCTGTTCATCAGGGCCATGGGATCAGGGAGGAAGAATTGACCTCGGCTGTGACTTCATTCAGTGCACACGTCCAACAGGTGCTCAGAAGAAAATACTTCAAAGAATCCCAAGGTGAAATAAACACAAGGAAGGCTGGTGTAAACAGCAACAGGCGAGCTTATTTATTGCCTAATTTCCCAGAGACTTGAACCCGCTGGTGTGTGGTGGGGACAGCCACAATGGGGACAGGGAGAGCAGTGCTTTCGAAGTGCATTTTGACAGTTTCTTCAAGGATATTGATTGGTATACCCCAGGTGTGCTGATTGAAGGGGCAAGATTTGGGAAATGTGGACAACAGAGGAGGAAACAGAAAATGACTGGTATGGCATCTCTGCACCTCTGGTGGCAGAAGCCAGGTCTCCAGTCCCCTTTCCAGACTTGGTACCTAACCCATGCCCCTCACGTATCCCTGTAGACACAGCACGCACACTTGGCCCAAGCCCTGCTTTGTTACTCAGGCTTTTTTAGAATGCTGGTAGCCAGCCAAAAGACACTTCAGGCAGAGCTTCCTTGAGAGGCTCACTCACCTGGGGGTACTGAGTTCACAGGGTCAGTCCTGTCTCATTCCTGGAGCTCATCCTAGATGCTCTGGGATTTGTAGACACCAGAAATACCACAGAGAGAAGACCACACCCATGAGGTGAATAACCATGCCCACTACAGAGCTGAGAATTGTGGGCAGCAAAGTCACCAGGATGAAGGGGAAGAGTCAGCGACAAGGGATCTGAAGGACTTTAGATGTGCACGTGACATGATTACAATTACGGACATACTACGTGTTTAATAACCACCACACAATGCAGGAACACCATGCTGGGTCTTTCCAGGATGAAGGGATATATTTAAATATCGAAATATCATGTTAAATATGAGGTCTTTATGTTCCAGAAATTTCATATGTATACTAAAAACAATCAGCTGTTCAGAACTGTAAAGTAAATATTCCATATCCCAACTCCCACAGGCCAACTCTGCTCGCTAATTAGTGCACCTCCCCCATCTCTTTTCCATACACACACACACATGTACATGTTTAGTTTCTATGGAAACAAGATCATCATAGCCAGGCCATCCTGCCACTGACCTTTTTCACTTCTGCCGTGTCTGAGCCTAGAGAGCCATCATTTGCCACTCAGGTTTCTACTCTGCAGACGACATGCGCCATGATACCATACTAAAATTTTTTTAAATGTATTACAATAAAAGACACAGTCTTACTAAGCCTGCTCACAAAATACCCCTCTAGCTTCGAACACCCTTGACCATCGTCCTTGCCCCTGCCTGCAGCGGGTCTGGGAGTCCTCCTTTGTGCATGTCTTTATGAGGTGTTATCAAAAATACAGTGAATGCTGCTGCCAAGCGCCACCAATGGAAAAGCTGCCTTGTAATGACAGGACAGCTTGTCCTTACCTACCTTATTCACCCAAGCTGGCACCATGCAACTTCCGGCTCTTCCCCAAAGTCAAAATGACCACGAAAGGGAAACACTTTACATCACTCTGGGACATCGAGGTGGCCACATCCGTGCAAGTACAGACACTCATGAGAAAGGACTTCCAGAGCTGCTCCACAAAGTGGCAAAACAAGGGGCTGCTTGCGACTGAAGCAAGAGCTGGGGCTGGAATCAATGCCAATGTGACTTTTACTGTAATCACTTTTTTTTGGTGGGGGGAGGCAGGGTGTTGCTATGTAGTACAGGCTGGTCCTGAACTCACTATGGAGCCCAGGCTGGCCTCAAACACATAGCAGTATCCTGCCACAGCTTCCAGAGTGCTGAACTAAAGGCTTGCTTATGTGATGCTGGGGAACTGAACTCAGGTCCTTGAGCTTGCTAAGCCAGCGCTCTAACCGCGGAGCCATTACTCCAGCCCCTTACTACATTCGCGTTTTAACTTAACGCCCACCTTATTTTTCAGTCCCACGTTGTAGTCTTCTTAGTCTGTCCTCTACCCACAGTCATTTGTGTTGGGGCCACTTTTTCCCAGCTGCAAGCAAGTCCTAAGAAGGCGGTTGCCAGCCCAAGGCCTGTGCTCCACGGGTGCCGGGAAGGCTGCAGGCCTCCTGAGCCAACCCAAGACTGCCCCTCGGCCTTCCCTCCTCTCTCCCACATGCGTCCAGCCTTCTCCTCAGCCTTGGGCAGACACCTCACTGCAGCTGAGTCAACTGTTTTGACATAAGGCTTGTGTTTCTTTTTAAAGCTTTCCCTCCATAAATTCTGTGGTATTTCCTCCATGTTCCCCGTATTTAAAAGCTGCCCATGCGGCTGTCTGAGGCGGGCCAGCTTTCTGGTCGGAAGGTTCCCAGCTGCTGGGTGCAAGGCTTGACATCTGTGATGAGACGGAGGCACAGGGTGGGAGAGGAGTCATGGGGCCGCTGCTGTTGCCACACAGGAGCCGAGCGAAGTGGTAACACTGCAGCCACAGTGATGCATGGCTCTGAGGAGCTTTGGGCGTCACCTTATTTCTACTTCAGAGCACCTCTGAGACGGAGTGAGCAGCATTTTTATTTCTGGGTTCCAACTATCTTCAAATCAGATGTCCCATACCTGGCCCAGGTGGCCAACACCTATAATCCTAGCAATCTGGGAGGCTGAGGCAGGAGGTTTACAAGTTCAAGCCCAACCTGGGCAACTTACCAACTTAGCAGGACCCTCTCTCAAAACTGAAACTAAAAATTAGGATGTAGCCCTAAGTTCAATCTCCAGTTTGAAAACAAAGAAACTAAAAAACCTGGATGTCCCATGATGACACAAGCCCCCATCTTCTGGCCTTAAGCTCATCTAAAGTCACGTCTTGGTTGAGACTATCCATCGCTCATGGGGGCTGCCCACTCCTGCAACCACTCGCCTCTCTCAGGCGTACAGATGGGCAGGGGAGGGAGATGGAATGTGGTGTTACCTGTCGTTTCCCGCGCCTCCTTAAGAAGATGCTGGGCCCCTGGGAAGGCTGAGGTACCCCAGTCCAGTCTCCTAAGCATCATCCAGTATCTTAGGAGACTTTTTCTTTCGGAGAACGTGAGATTCAGTTAGGAGAGCTCGCTTCTTTTTTTCATTTATTCAGCCAACAAACACTGAATAATTAGTAGGCACTGGGTACTAGGATTAGAATCCCAACATTATAAGATTCACATCTTCTCTGAGTATGGTAGCACAGGCCTGTAAGTCCAGTACTCTGGGAAGCTGAGGTAGGAGGATCACAGGTTTGAGATCAGCTTGGGCAACTTAACAACTTGATTAGATTCTGTCAGGACAGGGAAGTAGATATAAAAGAACTTAATTTCTATCAGTGTTATAAGCTATGTGGGAACCTGAGGGCAGGAGATTGGTGAAAGATTGGTGACAAACGACACCTGAGCGTAGCCTCACCGGCTGGCTCCTCCCCATGGAGGACAGCAGGACAGACACGTGGCTCCGAGGCATGGGAAGCTGGGGACCAGTGGGCAGGTTCGTGGTGGCCTGTGGCCAGAATGCACAAGGCATGTGGGCCAGGCCACGGAGGTCACACTCTATTGTAGGGTTAGAGAGAAGCAGAAGTGAAGCTGGGCAGCACGGCTCAGATTCACTTCTGGAAATGGCCCTGAGTGATGTTGGGCGGTTGGAATGGTTTGTACCAGAGGCCAGGGGCAGGTCGGAGGCAGCGGGACATCTAGGCCATAGCTGATGGCGGGGAGAGGGTCGGCTGGCAGGGCCACTGGGAAGGCAGAAAGAGTAGGTTTGGTGGGGGCTGAACACGGGGATGAGGAGAGGCGAAGTCACGGGAACTCCCACACTTCCGGTTTCACTGGTGGATCCCAAGATGGCGCCGTGCATGCAGGGAAAGGCTGGGGCTTCAGGGTTTGCAACTGAGCCCAAGGCCTCTGACCGCCTGCAGCTAAGGTGCTTCTCTGGCGGCCAGAGCTACAGAGGTCAGGAACAGCAGCCCCGGGGGAGCCGAATGTGGGGCGAGATTGAGTATGGAGGGGGCAAGGCTGTTACATGACGCGGGCCTCAGAGACCAGGCGGGACCTGAGACGTGGATGGTGGAAAGGGCCCTGAGAAGTGCAGCATTGTAGTTGGGGGTGGGGTGGGAATGGGGGGAGAGAATGGGGGATGAGGGGATAAAAGGGAAGGAGAGAAGGGAGGGAAGGGGAAAGGAGAGGGGACCCATTCTAGGGCTGAAGATGTAGCTTCTTATTTTCAGAAGACTCAGGTCGCCGTCCTGCCATTTCAGCGTCCAACTCAGCTGATCTTAGAAAGCTCCGTAGCCTCTCTCCAAACCTGTTTCTCATGCCCTTCCAAGTTGTGGGAGGAAGGAGGCACGCAGTGTGGGTGCTTAGCAGAGTGCTTGCACACAGAAGGCACTTGGTACCTGTGCTCTGTGAGTATTTTTTCTGAAGTCACCAGAAGAGGAGTGCAAAAAAAGCTGGACATGACCCTGGGCATTGAGTGTTCCAGAAAGGCCAGGTGAGGGGCCTAATTGAAGTGTCTTTGGATTTTATTTTGTTTTAATTTATTGTGGTACCAGGATCAAGCCCAGGGCCTTCAGGGTCTCACTAGTCTCTGAGTTGCCCGAGCTGGGCTCAAACTTGAGATCCTCCTGCCTCAGCCTCCCAGGGTACTAGGATTACAGGCCTGGCTCATCTTTGGATCTGCCAATGCCATCATGAGGCCACCCAGACAACAGCTTCTGACTGATGTGTGGAAACCCAGAATCAGCGCAAAGGAGGCTGAGGAGACACAGGCTAGAGGGGTAGAATGTCCAGGGGCCACCACCCGAGGTGCAAGCGTCCCCTGCCTGCATTTGGGGACTCCCGAGAGCCAGCTGCCATCTGTATACCTCCCCAGCCTGTGACAAGGGCCGAGCTCCGCTCGCTTCAGGTTGCTATGGAGATGTTGATGGGAGTGTAAACAGCTTTAACATCTGTGTCAAATCTTGATTTGGTATTGGTTGTGAGAGCAGAGACCATATTTTATACATCACTATGTGACCTCACCACCTGTCACACTCTCGTCTCTTCTACTTGCTTGGCTCCCTGAACAGCCACAGGTGGGGTGCACTCGCCCAGTCCCTGCAACTGAGCCTCATGCCAGTATACCCATTGCCGCTGGGTTTGCTGGGACTGTCATTCCACACATGCCACAGATGACATCCCTGAGACTCTGTCATCGCCACAGCTCCTTTCTCCATTAACCTCATGCCGTGTTCTCCATCTCAGAGAATTCTACTTCCTGCACCGGGCCTGGTGGCACAGGCCTGTCCTAGCAGCCCTCTGGGAGGCAGAGGCAGGAGGGTCACCAGTTCAAGCCCAGACTGGGTAACTTAATGACTTAGTGAGATCCTGTCTTAATATCAAAACCAAGAAGAAAGAAAAAGGGCTGGGCATGCTGGGGATGCAGCAGAGTATGAAGCCTCTGTGTCCCAACCTCAGAGAGAGAGAGTGAGAGAGAGACAGAGACAGAGACAGAGACAGAGACAGAGAAAACAGCAAGGCAAGAAGGAAGGACCAGTTCTGTTCACCCAGACCCCAAGGCAGAGGCTCGGCCTCATCTTTACCCTTCCTCCTCTCTCAGACACACCCCTGGCCTCTCCATGTTCTGTTAACCATCAAGGGCTCCTGGTTCTACCTCCTGGGTCCCTTGTTCCAGCCACTACCCCCTGGGCCCCTCCTCCCTGCTTCCACCCATTGCTTGGGCCAGCGCACTGTCCTCTACTCAATACCAGACCCCTTCCAGGCAGCGTGGCTCACGTGTAGAGAGGCAGCCACTCCCCCAACCCAGTCTCAGCCCTGTGGTCGCTAGCTAGCCTGCAAGTGTCCCCGTCTCAGTCACTGATTCAGCCGTGGTCTACAGAATTGGTTCGAGGGTGGCGCCAAACTGCGCGTGCCTGAGAAAGTAGAGGAAAATATGGCCACAAGAGAGAAGGCAGTGTAAACTTCTGGATAATGCTGGGGACAGAAGTCAGGTATGGTGGCCCAGGGGTGCAGGTCTGTAATCCCAGCCCTTCAGGAGGCTGAGGCAGGAAGATCACAAGTTAGAGCCCAGCCTGGGCAATTTAGTGAAACCCTGTCTCAAGCAATAAAAAGGAGCCAGAGATGTAGCACAGGAAAGGCCCTGAGTTCAAAACCTAGTACTGCAGGACAAGGAGGAGGAGGAACAGGAGGAGGAGGAGGAGGAGGAGGTTGAGGAGGAGATTAAGAAGAGGTTAGAACATCTAAGACCCAGTGGGCCATATGCAAAAATGCCTGGTTTCTGTCCAGTGGAGTCGAGGGAAGCCACTGCAGAGCGTTAAGCAGGGAACGGTGTGACGCTGTGTAGGCCAGCTGTACCCCATCTGGTGTCATTATTAAAATCACACTGAACTCATCAGATGGTAATCTAACACCCACACGGCAACATCACTCAGGTGTCCCCGCCACACAGTGGGGGAGCTGAAGTGACACTATCACTCACACCCTGACAATACATGTCACCGAAGGCTGGGGACAACGTTGCTGATCCCGGCTGCTCTCAATGTCGTTCCTCCAACAATGCGGCCCATCCAGCTCCTTCACGTTTCAGCCTCCTGTCGATCTGTGTCCCCTGTGCTCGGCTCATCAGATGTTGATGCTTCCTAAACTGTGGTTGGATCTCTCATGAGGAACATGGCCACATGCGGGCGACGAGCCACAGCCCTGGTGCGACCATGCAGCATTGGGAGATGGGTTGACTGCCAGAAGGCACGTCTGGGGACTTTCAGCAAACGAGTGCCTGGGACAGTCACTCTGTACCTCCTCATCACTGGGGTGGGCCATACGCTGAAAAAGAGACAGATGACGGCATGCTCACGAAGCAGAAATTCCGGATCCTCGGAGTTTGCCGGCAAGACCTGAGGAAGAATTCCACAACTTGTCAATGCCAGGATGGCCCTCCATAGATGAAAGAGGGCACGTGATGTGTGTACCAGGGAGGCCCAGAATAGGAAGTCATAAAGCAAAAGACAGGCTGTTGGTGAGGTGTTTTGGCAGCAGCCACCTCCAAGGCCAGACATGTAGTAGGACCCTACGGTCCACCCAGGATCAACGAGGCAGGAATCAAAAGTGTGAGCAGGTGTGGTATGCACACCTGTAATCCCGCGCTCTGGGAGGCTGAGACATGAGGATTCCAAGTTCAAGCCCAGCGTGGGCAACTTCATGACATAGCAAGACTTTGTCTCAAAAAAAAAAAAAAAATGAGCTGGTGATGTAGCTCAGTGCAAAGGTCCTGGGTTTACTCCCCAGAACCATAATAACAGTGTATTATTTTATTGTTATTATTGAGTCTTTGGTGAAGAACGAGTAGAGTCAGTGCTGGAACGAGGAGCTCTCAAATCTCAAGGACCCGATGCTCACTCCCACGGAAGTCCCCATGGGGGCGTGCGGGAGGTGGCTTCCACACAGTGATTCAGGGACTCAGGCCTTCCTTCCTGAGACCTTGTCATCTACAAGGACCTCGGGGACCCTTGGTAAACCGTCCACAATCCACTGGCAAGTGGGAAAAGACAAGAAGATATCATGAGGAAGAGTCTGATGCTCCAGGCCTGGAAGTGGTGTAAGTATTCTCACTTTCTCTGCCTTGGCCTGGATTCCGACGTGCAGCAACGTGTATCTGCAAAGGATTCTGGGAAATGGAGACAGCCCAGCAGGAAAAGGAAACATGCTGGATGAACGTAGCACTCCCAGGTTAGGGTCGATCCTAGGTGTGTTCTCAATAAAATAACTCCTGCCTGGGTCATAAGCACCTAGGACAGTGTGGAGGGTGGCAACTGAGGCCCCCAAAAAGCCACTGTCCAGCAGGGGTCAGGGAAAGGGGCTAGACTCAGCTGTGATGGGGTGCCGACGCCTGACCAGACTTCCCACTGTCTCCCAGGCGGCTGAGCTGAGAGCTGGGTTCTACCCACTCCTGCTGCCAAATCCTCCCCAGCCCCATGGGGCCTCCCATGCATCTCCCTGACTCCACAGGCCACCTGGAATGTGGTGCCTCAGTGAACCCAGGCTCAGTTCCCTACACCCAAAGAACAGTGCAAAGCAGAAAATTCACTGTGCCTGGAGAAGTCAATTGGGTACCCAGAGCACATGGCCCAGTCCTTGTCCTGACTGGTCCCGGCTCCCTCCTGGTCTGTCCTGCTCTGTGTCCCAAGGCCCTGTGCTGCCTTGTATCCCCCACGCCCCTGACCTAGGACAGGCCCCGTGCCACCTGTATCCTCATCTTTCCCTGACAGACTTGTTCCTGTACATTTTCAGACTCAAAAGTGGATGCAACCTCAAGGAAGCCCTCCAGGACCTCCTGGAGATGATGGATTATTGGTGCGTCCTGCCATAGCTTCCCAGTCCTGCCCCATGGCGGGCGCCTCTTTGTTGTTCTAGATTAAGGCTTTGGAAAAAAAGGACTGCATTGATTCAATGATGTATTTCCCATGGCCAGTAGAAGCTCAGCTCGTCACTTCCTAGGTGTTCACAAAGTGTTCCTTGAGTGAATGAATGAGTTAATGAATGAATGAATGAATGCATTTCTGCCTGTGTTTTAGGTAGGTGCCACCAGATGGCAGTAATGCTCTTCAGGTGTTGAAGGTAGGTGAGGCTGCTCCCAGAAACACCTGAAATAAATTTAGTTGTGTCCATCATCCAAATACCTAGTTAATTTTCTTTAAAATATATCATCTTGCTGAAGTAGCCTCAGAAAGATCATTTTTTCTTTTTGTGGTACTGAAAGTTGGACCCAGGTCCTTTATACTAAACTACATCCTTAATTCTTCTTTATTTTATTTGAGACAGGGTCTCCCTAAGTCACTAGGTTGCCTGAGCTGGGCTCAAACTTGCAATCTTCCTGCCTCAGCCTCCCAGAATACCAGAATTACAAGTGTGTGCTACATACCTAAAACTGTCACCTCTCAGGGGCTGGGAGCATAGCTCAAGGGTTAAAGTGCTTGCCCAAGCTGGGCGTGGTGATGCACGCCTATAATCCCAGCCCTCAGTAAACTGAGGCAGGAGGATGGCCTGAGTTTAAAGCCAGCCAGAACTAACATAGTGAGTTCACAACCAGCTTGGATTATAGAGCAAGACTCTGCCTCAAAAAAAAAAAAATAATAATTTCTCAAAATAAATTTTCTAAGAAAGATATAATTAATGAAATACCACAAGGAAAGGAAGAGACACCATTGGGTTCTTAAGCTATAGGTCACTGTCCTGATGTAATGTCATCAAATCGTACCATTTAATTCAAAGACCCCAGAGTACCCACTCAGACCCTCAGCATGTAAAGTGTCTGAAGCTGCCCCAGCCTGTCACCCCGTGGCTTCCGGGACCAGTTCCGGGTTCATTGTCTCTAATTTTACTTGCTTATCTTATCTTGGTATTACCAGGAGACCAGTTTGGCAGGAGGCAGGGTTCACCAAGAAGGCTGGCAGAAGATAAGGCTGGGCGGAGAGGCAGAGGGGTGGCGCCACAGCAGGTGGAGGCCCCAGGTGGACTTTACCCTGCAGGCTGCAGGACCTCCTGGCAAAGATCTGTGTGGGGCACGCACATGTGCGTGCATGTGTGGGCAGGTGGCAGTGTAAACGTTCGGGCCCGTGTGTGACCATGGTTGGCACGGGGGGAGGGGCACGTGTCAACAGCAAGGACACAGGCTGGGGCTGAGGACAGACTTGAGTGTCGGTGGCAGAGCAGAGGCTGGGGACAGGGAAGCAAAGAGGGAGGGCCATCTCTGGAAGCCCCGGAATGTTCCCTGGGGAGAGCTGGAGCGGGGTTGAGCCCTGGGAAGGAGGAGCAGAGGAGTGTGGGAAGTTGGGTAAATGTTGGCTTTGTGCAAATTGGGAGAAGGCCCGCTTTCCCTGGGCTGTGTGACTTTCACCCACTGGGAAACCGTTTTGTCTGCTCGGCTTGAAGGTGACAGGGCTTTGGAGCATGGGGCCCCGTGAGAAGTTCTCCCCAGCTCTGAGGCTGGGGATACAGCTTCTGAGGGAAGCTGCTATTTTTAAGAGAAAGAGCATCCTGTGGTTCCTCTAAAGAAGTGATCAGAATATACAACGAATGCCTAACATTTAAAATGTAGCCAAGCTGGGCCAGATGGTACCAGCCTGTAATCCTAACACTGTGGGAACCTGAGGCAGGAGGATCATAAATTTGAGTCCAGCCAGGGCAACTTAGCAATTTAGTGAGACCCTGTCTCAAAAATAAAAGATAAAGATGGGCTGGGGACACAGCTCAGTGTGAAAACATTGGGCTGGATCCCCAGTAAACACACACACACCTCACCCCCTACCCCCAGGTAAAAGACCTAGAGACCCCCTCTGCCTCAAGTCAGGTTCACCAGTAACACACACACACAGACACACACACACACACACACACACAAACACGCACACACACACACACACACACACACACACACACACACAGGAATCCAGATAAAAGACCAAGAGATCCCCTCTGCCTCAAGTCAGATTCACGACAGGGTCACCTCAGGTCTGAGGAAGCTCCGATGTATTAGCAAATCTTCAGTTTGTATTCATGAATTTCCCCTGTTCTCCCTCTGACACGTGTCTCTGCCCCAGGGAGACCCTGGCTTCCCTCCTCTCCTGGCACATGACCCCACTGTAAAAATTATCTCCCTTCCCAGTGGATCTGTGGGCACGCCCCTTAATGGCTTCCAGTGCCTTTGCTTTTGTTCCAGAAATACCTGTTCTGTGGGTGGGGTGGGCTCAGCTGCCCCAGAGGGACTGCCTCCCAAAGGGACCTCCTGGCAAGCCCTGTACCTGTCCCTGCCCTGTAGCGCCCCTACCTGGACCAAGGGGAGTCTGTGTTTCCCCTGTCTCCCACCCAGCCCTTTGGGGTTCCACAGAAGTATGTCCTTCCCCTGGTGAGGTAGTGGGTGATGCAGTAGCAGAAGGCATGCGTAGGCTGGAAATAAATACAGGCCTGGAATCCCGCAGAACCGCACGATGGAGTTGCCAAGGTAAATTAATAAGAAAACAGTTGGGTGATGTTTACCAACAAAGGCGGTTTGGGGTATGTGAACGTACTGAGTTTGCTTTGTGGAATGAGATGCTGATTAGAATAATACATTTCAAACGAGAGAGGCTCTCCATGAAATTGGCCAAATTTTCTGTCTGCCTGGTCAGGCTCCTAGAAACTAGGGAAATTGTCAAGGTGAGCTCTGGGAACCACATAGGGACTGCTTTGTGGAGGATACCTAGCCTCTCTCCTCCTATCACCTCCCCTCTCTGTCTCATGGGGTACCTAAATTGCAGGCTGGGCTCAAATTTGTAGTCTTCCTGCCTCAATCTCACAGAATACTGGGGTTACAGGCCCAGTTCTAACATGGTCTTTAAATTCACATTCTCAGAGGCTAGAGCATAGCTCAGTGGTTAGAGTACTTGCCTGGTGAGCACAAGGCCCTGGGTTTGATTCCCCAGAACCACATAAAATTTAACTGTATGTGATGGCACACAGCTGTCATCCCAACACTGGGGAAACTGAGACAGGAGAATTGCCATGAATTTAAGGCCAGCATGGGTTACATAGTGAGTTGAGGACCAGCCTGGGCTAGAGTGAGACCCTGTCTCAAAATAAATAAATAAATTCACTTTCTTTTATATCAAGATTACCAAATGCAAAGTTGAGATGCAAATCATACCCATCATCAGTATGGTGTTAGACACCACCCCTTCTCTCAACAAGTTTGTGCACTCAGGAGAGCTTGGATGGGAGAGAAGATAAAGGTGGGCTGCTGGGGCTAAAGGAACTGACAGATCATCACTCAGTTAGGTCACCATGTAGAGGTGCTCGGGGACAGATGCTAGGAGAGAGCAATGTCCCATACCCTGTGCTCAGGGAACTTACTGCCCAGTGACCAGGACATCAGCCCAAGCCGAACCACAGGATGCAGAGCATGCAAGGACTCCAGGTCAGTAACTGTCTAAGTTACTTCCTTGTTGCTGGTCTCGAACACCTGAAATCCACAAAGTTAGGGAGGGTAGATTTATTTTAACTCACAGTTTCAGAAGGTCACAGTCCATTCATGGGTGGGTGGCTCAGAATAGTGGAACCACATGGTTGGGCCAGAGATAGAGACTGAGGTGCTCACCACAAGGTAGAACAGGGCCAAGTCTGGGAGGAAGGGCAGAGCCAGCACACACCCCAACAGGTCAAGCCCCAGTATTCGCCCTTTTCAGCCAGGCCTTACCTCCCAACAGTACCCAGTATGCATAGGTATGTGAGGCTTCGGGGACACTCCAGGCCCAAACCACAACAGTACCAACTTTCATGATCTTTGGAAATGTCTGGACACTGTGCGAAGACGCAGGTCACCTAGTTGGTCTTCTTCCCCCACAGCATGCCTGGCACCAGCTCTGCAGAAGCTGCTGTCTACTTGAATTCCGCCAGTTCTGGAGAGAGCTCACTTCCTTACCAAGAGCCTTCTCTTGTAGCTCACCTCCAGGATTTGTGTGAGGTTTCCCCTTCCCTGTGTCAGTGAGGCCCTGGGCTCTCACCTTGATCCTCTGCTCAGCCTTATTTACTTTCTTCTACCAAGACTTCCACATCATTCTTTCCATCTGGTGCTAACAACAGTATCCAGATTGTGGATGTTAGGCCTAAGCAAGGCCATGAAGAGTGTCCCCTTGTCCAAATAGGCTCCTGCTCAGCTGAGTCAGTGAATCCAGGCAAGATGCGACTGGAAGCCGGGGCTGCTGGCCTCCTGGCCTGTCTCCATCAAGGACTCTGCCACCTCACGAAGTGCAGTCCTCAGCCTGGAATGTGTCACCTTCCCACCAAGCAGAGTGGGAGAGTAAGGGCTGGAACCGTGCGCTCCAGATGGCAGCCTTTGTGTGGAACAAGCCCAGGTTAAAGACTGCATCAGCCAGGAAGAGAAGCGTCTAGGAGAGAAGTGCTCTCTACCACAAAAAGTAGAGGTGCTACGGTGGGATCTAGAGTGTCCCCCAAAAGCAACATGCATTTGGATATAGTGGTGTAACTGTGTCTGGAAATTTGTAACAAACAGTCAGAAGGAAACGCGAAGGACAAGAAGGAAGAGAAAGGGTTTTCACCCTGACACGAACCTCATCAACGGCTGTGAAGCTGGAAATCACCAGTGACCTTTGGTGAGAGAATTTTCTGGATACCTAAGGCAGGATCCAACTGCCCCCATTACCTCCGTGGGCATGGAATACACTCTGCTGGGAAGGAGGAACATCCCCTTTAGGAGCAAATCCTGATATGGGCCCAGGCGCGGTGTCCTGGCAGGCCCAGACAATGGGCATCCTGCCTTTGGCTTGCCTGGGCCACATTGAGTTAGAAGATTGTCTTGGGGCATTCACAAAATATGTAGGACAGGGGCTGGAGGAAGAGCGCAGTGGTCAGAGCACATGCCTGGCAAGCTCAAGGCCCTGAGTTCCATTCCCCAGCACTGCATAAATCTGGGCATGGTAGTACACTCCTGTAATCTCAGCACTTGGGAGGCTGAGGCAGGATGATTGCCATGAGTTCAAGGCTAGCCTAAGCTACACAGTGAGTTCAGGACCAGCCTGGTCTACAGAATGAGGCCCTGTCAAAAAAATAAATAAGCAAACAAAAGTAAATGTATTAAAATAAAGATATAAAGATATAAAGATATATATATATAGTAAACTGAGCCCATTGGTGAAGGTCTATATCCCTGGCACTGTGGGAAGCCGAGGCAGGAAGATGGAAAGTTTGAGCTTGTAATCTCAGCACTAGTCTGGGAAGCCGAAGCAGGAGGATCCCACGTTCGAGTGGGCAACTTTGTTAACAGTGAAACCCTATCTCAAAATTGAAACAAAACAAAGTGGCCTGGAGATGAAGCTCAGTGCAAAGGCCCTGGGCTCACTCCCTTATGCAACACACACACAAAAATTAAAGTCTATGTCATTAAAATAATAAACATCTTACTGAAAAACTAAAAACGTCAGTACATTGTGGAATTCCTGGCCATCAGTGTAGCCCCAGCACCTGTCACAACAGATGCCTAATCATTCTCTTGCTCTACCAGTGGATGACTCTTCTCTGTGGCTGGCTCTGATTTTTGCCAGAGAGCACAATGACTTAGAATGTTTGTCTTCATTCAGGAAAAGAAAAAAAGAGCCACCAGGGCTTAGAGGGCTGCACAATGTCAGACGTGTAACTGCCTCCAACAGTCACTGTGATGGCTAATTCCAGGTGTCACCATGGCTGGATTGGGGACAGCTGGAGATCTGGGGAGGCGAGATCTCTGGGTGTATCGGTGGGGTGTTTCCCAGGGAAATTGGTCCTGAGTTGGGGACCAGGTGGGGATGATCCAGCCCTGCATGACCTCTTATTAGACGCTGGAGAGAACAAAAAGGCTGAGGGAAGGTGAATGTGGCCATGGGACATCAGAGGTCCAGGCGCTCAGGATGTGCTTCCTAATTTTTTGACTCTGTTTTACCGTTATCTCTGACTTTGAGGGTTTTTGGGGTTGATTCCCTCTGTAGGACAGAAATCCTGTCTGATGGTGGCTGCCGTACTCTCTTCCAGCTCCGTGTTCAGTGTGGTGACGTGGTAGTTGGGGATGCAGTGGAAAGACCCTGGGTTCAATCCTTAGGGTCATAAACCAAAACAAAACAACCTCACAGAAATCGCAGGCAACCAGGGACTCTGTCTCTGCCATGTGGGTTCACGATCTTCAAATGTCAGGCTAGAGTAGCAGCCGCCCAGTGTCCACACTGTGTTCGCCGGCTCCTCAAACCGCACTCACCTAATTAATCTTTTGTCGAAAATCGAGAAGTTTCCTTCAGGGGTTGGCCATGCTGCGGGGTCACCGTTGGGAGCATGAGTTACGTTGGCGCGAAATGACTTTATCTGAAACAGAGCTCTCAACTTTTGGGAACACACTCGCTCTTTGAGCTTGGATGTATGAAATGCACCAAGTCAGCGGCCCGATCAGTCAGAGTGCTGGGATTATAAACCCGTGTCCCCAGCCTGGCTCTTCCTTCCCTCTAATGCCTTCTTCTCTGCTGGGTAGGATGGCACAAGCCTGTCATCTCAGCACCTTGGGAGGCTGAGACAGGAGAATCACAAGTTCAAGCCCAGCCTGGGCAATTCATTGAGATCGTGTCTCAAAATCAAAAATAAAATGGGCTGGGGATACAGCCCATGGGAAGGCCCTGGATCCCAAGCACCAAAAACTACAACTAAATAATGGATAAATAATGCTTGCTTTTCTTCCTGCCTCACCAGTGTCTTTCTTTCCCTTCTGGCTCGCTCGTTTTGTTTCCCTGCTTTGCCCGAATTCTCCCCAGACAGCCCAGAGGGTCCAGAGGGCTCTTGCTTGGATCTCATTGTCGGACCAATGGCTGTTCCTCCCTGATTCCTGTCCCCTTAAAAAATACAAGTTCCTCGTCGTCACCAGACCTTCCTGGCTGCCTGGATTCTGGGTAGAATGAGGTTGACCGTGCGTCAGCGCGGCGCCCCCAGCTAAGCCCCTCGGGCTGCATCTTGGAAGCGTTGTGAGAGGCGCGTCCCTCCGGTTTACTTGGCAGACGTTCTCTCTGTTTGAAATTACTCGGCATGGTGCTGCACGGAACCAAACGAGGGCTTCCTGGGGCTGGATCCGTGGCCGGGTCTCCGCGGTCCTCTCAAGGGCCGCAGGCGCCTTGGGGGAGTGGGATCTGTATCTCCCCAGCTGGGAGCCGACGCTTCAGAGTGGCGGTGTCAAGCAGCTTAATGAACTCTTCGGTCTCCCCTCTTCCCCGCCTGACCCCCAAGTCCCAAGCGTTCACAGAGAGGTAAGAGTCCGTAAAAGCTGAGCTGAGTAGTGCAGGCTAAAAGCAGGAGGATTACAAACTCAGGTCCAGGCTGGACACCTTAGTGATTTGCCAAGATCCTGACTCAAAAAGCATGGCTGGGGAAGTAGCACAGTGGAAGGGCCTTGGGTTTAGTCCTGGTACCACAAGGGAAGAGAAGTACAGGCCGGAGTTGTGTGCTCTGGGTAGGAGGGGCCAGCAGGTGGGCGGGGAAAGCCTTCCTAATTCCCACCTCACAGTGAAGCCCTTTCTAGTCACCAGCCGAGTCACTCCAGGGTTAAATTAATACATTTGTTAAGATGGGCAGAATAAAGCCAGGCATGGTGCTGCATATCTGGAATCCCAGCCCTCTGGGAGGCAGAGGCAGGAGGGTCACAAATTTGAGCCTAGCCGAGGCAATTTAGCAACTTTTCCAGAACCTGTCATAAAACAAACAGGAAAGTGGCAGGAGGGATAGCAAGGCAGGCAGAGCACTGGCAAGGCCAAGGCCCTGCACCTGACTCCCCAGCACCACGCGAACTGAGCATGGTGACACGCACCTAGAACGCTAGTGCTCCAGAGGCTGAGGCAGGAGGACCACCATACATTCAAGCCAGCCTGGACTACACAGCAAGATCCTGTATGAAAGGAAAAATAAAAAGGCTGGGGGTATAGTTCACTGATTAGAGCGCTTGCCTAGGAAACACATGGCCCTTGGGTTCAGTCCCTCAGCGCCATATAATAGCTGAGCATGCCTATAATCCTGGCACTTGTGAGGCTGATGCAGGAGAATTGCTGTAAATTTGAGGCCAGCCTGGACTACAGAGGAAGACCCTGTCTCTAACTAAATAAATGAATGCATAAATAAATAAAAGTTAAAAATTAAGGGTAGGGGTTCTAGTTCAGAGCAAAGGCCCTGGGCTCAATCTGCCTCCCACTCCCCAAAAGGGACAGTGTAACAATGGACTTTGGAGTGGCTCTGCTCACCCCTTCAGCCATTTAATAACCAAACAAAATTGCATTGTGTGAGGATCAGCGGGGAACCGGTGGCTAATATGGTGGCCAAAATCCCTGCTTGACCTTGAAATAGCTGTCCCTCAGTATCCTAGGAGACGGTCCCAGGACCGCAGCAGACACCAAAATCTGCGGATGGCAAAGGCCCTTCTATGAAATGGCATGGTGTCTGACTGGAACAGTTGTGCAGCCTCTGCTGTCCTTCAGATCCTCTCTGGATGGCTTACATACAATACCTAATTGCCTCGGGGCCAGCCTGGGCTATGCAGTAAATTCAAGATCAGCCTGGACTTCAGCGCGAGACGGTGTCTCAAATAAATAAATAAACCGACAAATTCCATCTGAGCTTCACACTGAGCTACATCTCTTTCTCTTTTATATTTTATTTTGAGACAAGTTCTTGCTACATCATTAAGTTGCCCAGACTGGACTTGAACTTGTGATCCTCCAGCCTCAACCTCCCTGTGCTGGGATTACAGGCCTGAACCCCTGGGCCTGGCTTAATCTGAGATTTAAACCAAAAATGTCTTGGTCATCCCAAACAAACAAAGTCTCCTATGCCAACTGTTGGTGGGCATGTGTACATGCACTGTTCACACACACACACACACACACACACACACACACACACACTACACACAAGTACCAAAGGAAAAAAAAATTTTTGTTCCCAGAAATACAGCCTCCTGGCTCTCTTTGGCACTTCTTTGTAGAGAAATCTGCCTACTGAAGGGCTTCGGATTAGCAAGTCAACATGAAAGCCTGAGCCCTCATCAAGAAGAAAGGACAGGAGGAGGGACAGGCTCTCTGCTTAAGTCACATTGGTCTCGGCTGCTGGCTCTGAAAGGCTCTGCTCATTTTCCCCTCTGCGGGATGAGAAACCTCGCAAACTGTAGAGTGCTATGCAAATGTCCGGGGGATGACGCTGGCTGGGATCATGGGAGACAGGCTTCCCGTTTTCTTGCTGCTTTTCTAAATCAAAGCAATCGCTAGATGCCTGGCTCAAAATTTAGCTTCTGTTGACTGTTTTCAGCTGGCTGGAGTCTTTCTGTCCCCCAGAGTCGACAGAATTTATGGTGGGAATCTTTCATTTTGCCCAGTATCATATACCCCATTTATTTGTGGAGCCTTTTCCCCGCTGGTCTCTGTCTTGCTTTTTACTACAAAATTGTGTAGACAGAGGTATTCACAGATGTATGTCACAGAGACAAGTGATGTCGACACATAGTCATGCTCAGCAGACACTTTTATTATTTTATTTCATTTTGGCCCTTGGAGATCCAACCCAGCCCTGATGGTGCAGGGCTGTAATCCCAACACTCTGAGAGGCTCGGGCAGGAGGGTTGCAAGTTCAAGCCCAGCCAGGGCAATGTAGCAGTGTAGTGAGACCCTGCATCAAAGTCAAAAAATAAAAAAGGAACCTGAAGTGGTGGCACACACCTCTAATCCTGGTGTTCCGGAGGCTGAGACAGGAGGAGTTCAAGGCCAGCCTGGACTACAGAGTGAGACCCTCTCTCAAAAATAAATAAATAGGGATGGCGCACAGTATGGAGGAACCTGGGCTGGATCCACAGTACCACACAAAAAAAATGTTGGGAATGTAGCTTAGGGCAAAGGTCTTATGTGCCATTCTCAGTACCCCCACCCCCCCAAAAAAAGAAGAAAAGGAGAAAAGGAAGAGGGACAAAGCAAACCAACCAACCCACCAGCCACCCGGAAATGTAAAGAAAACATGGAGCCTGGGGTGTGTCAGCCTTCCGTGCCTGTAACCGGGCGTATGCAAAGATGGCCGGTCAGCTGGAAATGTTCGCGTTGCTTTCGTAACCACTTTACAATTGCACCTTCCTCTGAAACGCACCCAGTTACAAATATATCACAGGCACTTCCTCTTGGGCAGTGGCGCCAGCCCCAGTGGTATCAGGTCGCCCCAGCTCCCTTTGTGGTGTGCTGTGACCACATCACTAAGGGTTGCCTGGGAGTGTGGACAGAAGATAGGACACGAGTACCAGGCCCGGCCCATGGAGATCACCCATGGGGGACCCTCTGACCCCCTCCCCATGCCAGCTGGAAGGGCAGGAGTCCCAGCTTCCCCCTAGCAGGTGGGAGGGGCCTGCACCCCTCAGTCGCTGCACAGGAGGCCACCTGCTAAACACCCCACTAAACAAAATGTTTTGTACAGCCCTGTAATCCCAGCACTCTGGGAGGCTGAAGCAGGAGGATGGCATGTTCGAACCCAGCCTGAGAAATTGAGCAGCTGAGCAAGCTCTTGTCTCATAATTAAAAAGCAAAACAAGTAGCCTGGGGATGCAGCTCAGTGCAAAGGCCCTGGGACTGATCCCCTGTACTGCATTAAAAAAACATTTTTTTAAGGAAGAAAAAGAAATTTCCATTGTGTTCAGCCACCATCAGCACTTATCTGTTACTATGGCTTCCACTGCAGGAATGTTGCTGTGTTTATGGTGAACCAGATGTAAATCCCGAGTGTCTGTCAATCAGTTGCACAGCTGCCTGTCCCACGACTTCTTAATACCTATTAAATCACAAGATTGAATTTGGAGCCCGGCCTCCTAACGTGGCCTTTGGAATGAAAGCAAGGGGGCCCGAGAAAGAGATTGTCTCGTTCACATTTCTCCTTCTTACTGTGTAACTTCATTTGGTTTGATCACGTTTCACACTTCTTCGGCCCAGGGATTTCAGGAGCCATTTTTCTTTCTGAACACTGTTCTTCTGCACAGTGACCCCAACTCCTCACCCCAGCTGTGCAGGTTTGAAATCCTAATAAGAGTGGAAACTCGCCAATCAGGATTTTAAGTTTTTTTCGCTTTTAAGGTAGGATAAAGGGTGAATAGAAGACAGTCAAAGCTGAGCTGCCTGTAATCCCAGGACTCTGGGAGGCTGAGACAGGAGGATCACAAATTCAAACCCAGTCTGGGAAATTTAACAATTTAGCAATATTCTGTCTCAAAAAAGAAAGAGAGAGAGAGAGAGAGAGAGAGAGAGAGAGAGAGAGAGAGAGAGAGAGAGAGAGAGAGAAACAGGGCCGAGAATGCAGCTCGATGCAGAGGCCCTGGGTTCAATTCTGTAGTCCAAAGGGGTGTAACTGTTGGAGAGATTATGTCAATTTGAGGCAATCAGGAACCATGCCTGGGTTAGGGTTTGGGAACCCCAGCTAGATTGGGACTTGAGAACCAGCCTGGATTATAGTGTGAGTGATATGTGGGCCAGCCAATGAGGGAAAAGCACCCACAGGGATGTGGGTGGTGCAACTGGAACTCCAAAGGTATAAAAGGAAGGAAGAGGGCCGATTGTCACAGCTTCTTCCTCTGAGAAAGCTCTTGACTTCGCCATGGTTTACAGAAGCCAGCTTGCAGCACGGCGCAGATCTTCATCACTGATTTGCCAGCAGACCCTCACCGGCTGTCCTGCAGGCCCCGAGGGGAGTTTTACTTCACGGCTGAGCAGCCATCGGACGCTCCAGCTCTTGCACATGCAGGCCGCCATCTTGGACTATATCCTCGGATTTGAAAAGATCCTTCTTGTTATAATTTCTGTAAATTCTGCCTTTTGAGAGAATCCAAACTAATGTGGGGTGGAGGGAGGGAGAGATTGTTCCTGTTTCAAAAATCACAGTACCTGGTGGGAGGCTGAGTCAGAAAGATCTCAAGTTTGAGCCCAGCCTGGGCAATTTAGTGACTTAGCCAGATCCTGTCTCAAAACAGAACAAAGCAAAAAAAAAAAAAAAAAAAAAAAAAAAAAAAAAAAAAAAAAAAAAAAAATGGGTTGGGGATGTAGCTCAGCATGAAGGCTTGGTTCAATTTCTAGTATGATGAGAAAAAAAAAATAAAACCCTGAAAATAAAAAGAGAGGATAAAGGGGAAACAACAGAGGTGGCAAGAGAACACTTTGCTCCTGTGTGATCCCGGATGTGGATGCTGACACAGTCAAACCAAAGTCCTTTGAATATTTACTGAGCCTCAATGAAGTCAGGACACTCTCAGCATGTACCAGTGAGCAAAGCAAAGACTTCATGTAAATAAGGCAAAAAAAACCTTTAAAAATAAGTAAATAATGTATTTGAAAAGGATAAGCCAGGCATAGGACTGTGCCTAGCACTCTCGAAGCCTGAGGTCATAGGGTTACACATTCAAGCCCCGCCTGGGCAACTCAGTGAGAAGAAAAATAATAACCGTAATAATAAAAGGCTCAGGGCATAGCTTAGTGGGGCTGGAGGAATGGCTCAGCACTAAGTACCTGAGTTCCATGCCCCAGCACCACATAGTTTGGGCGTGGTGGTGCTTGCCTGTGATCCCAGCACTCGGGGAGGTGGGGGGGTGCTGAGGCAGGAGGATTGCCATGAGTTCAGGACCAGCAGCCTGGGCTACAGAGTGAGACCCTCTCTCTCTCAAAAAAAGCACTTGCCTAATTGCCTAATAAGCTCAAGGCCCTGGGTTCAGTTCCTACACAAAGGTTAGTGAGGTATCGAGGGAGCACACCTGTAATCCCAGCACTCAGGAGACTGAGGCAGGAGGATTGTGGTGAGTTCATGGGCCATCTGGGGCTATGTAGTGAGTTCAGGACTAGCCTGAACTATAAAGCAAGAACCTGTCTCAATAACAACATGGAAATGTAACAAAAGAAGGTAAGGGCAGAATTACCATCCCAGAGTCCCAGATCCACAAATGGTTGGCTCCCAGATAGAACTCAGAGGACCTGTGACCTTGGAAGGGGGAGAGAAGGACATCTTGATTTTCTTTTTTTTTTTTCTTTCTTTCTTTTTTCTTTCTTTTCTTTTGTGCTAGGGATTGAATCCAGGGCCTTTACACTGCACTACAACCCCAGACTATTCTTTAATTTTGAGGCAGTCTTGCTAAATTGCCTAGACTGGGCTGGAACTTAGGAGTCTCCAACCCCAGCCTCCCAGGGTGCTAGGATTACAGACCTACTGCACTAGGCCCAGCTGTCATTAATCTTAAACCTTCAAGATGGTCAGCAGCCAACCACTGCAGTAAGGCAGGACTTGTCACTTTGTTGCCAGCTGAAATCATGGACAGTTTGTATCTTAGACAGTTGCTGTGATGATCTTGAACTTTGTTCCCACTCATCACCTCTTGGTAGTTGGACTTTGTTATTGAATGTATCAATGAAGAAACTTTGTATCCATGTCGGTGGCTGGCCTTGTAACCTTGTATTTTATTTAAGCATTTAGAAACACTGCCTGCCTGGCAGGGAAAGGCCCTGGGTTCCTTCTCCAGCACTGGAACAAAATCTACATTACTATAACAGTGTTACAGTTATTTAGAGAAGGAGTCCCTAGGCTTCCCCCAAAGAAGGTTGAAAAGGCCAGGGCAGGTCAAGTGGGCCCAGCAGAGGATGGCAAGGACAGGTTGCACTAAAGGAGAGTGGGCAGGGGTGGTCTTGCAACTCAAGCCTCTTCTCATCCAAGTTTTTAGTGAATGCCATTCCTGCCCATCACCGGGTCATTGCCCTGGTTTTGCCCAGTACCCAGACTCAAGATTCCAGTAGAGCTACCTTGGCTTATTCGCCAGCTTTTATTACCCCTTGAGGCTGCTCAGTCCTTTCCGCCTGAGGAGTTATTTAAAACAGGATATGACTTCTTCTGGGGGGTAGGTAGCGTACTAACCAAACCCAGGGCCTTTGTTCTGGGCTATATCCTCAGCTTTTTAAATTTTTGTTTTTAGACATGGTCTCATTAAGTTGCTAATTTGCCTTGGGTAGGCTGGACTCAAACTTGCTAATCTTCTGCTTCAGCCTCCCAGATTGCTCGAATGATAATCTGTACTAAATCGGGTATGTTAGTAAGCCTGCAATTCCAACACTCTGGGAGGCTGAGGCAGGAGAATTGCAAGTGTGAGCCTAGCCTGGGAGATTTACTGTTCACAACCATGAGACTCTGTCTCAGATATATATATATATATATGTGTATATATATATATATATATATATATATATATATATATATATATATAATAAAAACTTTAAAAGGAGTGGGACTGAGTATCGTAGTCCATACCTTTAATCCTAGCATCCTGGGAGGCTGAGGCAGGAGCATTACAAATTTAAACTCAGCCTAGGCAATTTAGCAACTTGGTGAGACCTTGTATCAGGTAAGAGGCTAGGGATGTAGCTCAGTCCAGAGACCCTGGGTTCAATCTCCAGTACCAGAAAATAAGGCCTGCAATCCCACCACACTTGGGAGGCTGAGACAAGAGGATTGCTGTGAGTTCAAAGCCAGCCTGGGGGCTACATAGTGAGTTCAGGACCAGCCTGCAGCCAGGACTATTGAGCAAGACTCTGTCTCAAAAAAAGGTTTGGAATTAATTAAACAATGCAATGTCAAAAGAACACAAAGACGTGTGAGTGTGAGTGTGGGCTTTTTATTGTCTTGCCTTGTATTAAACATCCAACTCAACCAGACAAACCAGCTCGAATAAGCCAGGCAGTGCGAGGTTCTTTGAGAAAAGACAAGCAAATCCGCAACTTCTGAATGGTGATTAAGGGAATCACCCAGGGTGAGTGGAATGTGAGCTAAAGATACTGCCATCGTCCAAAAGAAATTCTTTAAAAATTCAAATTCAGCTCACGCACACAGTGAAAATCCTCAGAATTCTATGACAAAGGGTCCTTTGTGTGTGTGTGTGTGTGTGAATGTGTGTGTGTGTGTGTGTTTAAAATTACACTTTGAGGCTGTGGAAATACTTTAAACAATCTACACAGGGACTGTGATAGAACACTATCAGGACATCACAAAATTGAATTCTTCCTTAAATTAATTAAGATATTGTTAGCTGTAAGTAAGAAGGTGCCCTACAACAGATGTCTGAATAAAGATGACTTGCCCTGTCATGTGGAACAGTAAGACTCAAGGTCCGTGGTGCCAACACCGGCCCGGCGTCTCCCCTCCAAGCTGCCTCTCTGAGCCCCATCTCCAGCCATTAACTCAGAGCTCCCCATCCTGCTAGTCCACACTGATGGAGTGGGAGAGGGAAGGGAGAAGGACCCTCTCTTCCCGTGGGGAACCGCTTTCCCCAAAGGCCCTGATTTCCTCCCTGTATCTCATTGGCTACAACTGGTCACCTCTTGTTGGCCACTGGAAACATGACTGGTTTGCCATAGTTGATTTAGACTAATCATGATTAAACTCCAAGGATTTTCATGAGTTCAAGGCCAGCCTGGGTTACATAGCAAGTTCAGGACTGGCTAGACTACAGAGTAAGACCCTGTCTCAAAGAAAAAGAAAAAAAATCAGCTCCAAGGCAAGCACATTGCTGTTCAAATAAAATAAAGTTTCAGCTGGAGGAGTGGCGCAGCAGTTAAAGCACTTAACCTTGCAAGCTCAAGGCCCTGAGTTCAATTCCCCAGCATCACATGAAGCTGGCTGTGCATGCCTGTAATCCCAGCACTGAGGAGGCTGAGGCAGGCAGATCGTCCTGAGTCCAGAGCCAGCCTGCACTCCACCAAGGCTGGGCTACAGAGCAAGACCAGGCCTGGTGGCATTGTCCTATAATCCCAGCACCCAAAGAGGTGAGGCAGGAGGATCACAAATTCAGTCCCAGCCTGGGCAATTTAGTGATTTAGCACAGCCTAGTGAGAAGGCCAGCTGACCTAACCTCCTTCCGCTTTTTTTTTTCTTTTGAGATAGTCTTACAGAGTCGCCTGGGTTGGCCTTCATCTGACAGTCCCGCCTCAGCCTCCTGAGAAGCTGGAATTATAAGCAGGCAGGACTGCACCTAATTTATCTATGAAGTGTAGCTAAAATACAAACAGGTAAACTCAAAATCAAGTTCTTTTGCATCTTCTTATTTTATTTTTAAATTACCACAACTCTTCAGAGGATACCTGGAAAGCACCCATTCTTTACGGACCCAGTATCTCTGTATCAAGCACCTCTTCCACATGTGGCACTCCAGAGGTTCCCTTGCTGGAAATTACTTTAACGACTGCTAATTTCTGCTGTTGTCCCATTCTGCAGATGAGAAAACGGGGGTGCAGAGAGGCTAAATAATTCTCTACTGCCATCAAGTTAGATGTGACAGAACCACGGTTTGGACTGAAATGCTCTGCTGTTCAGTCTTCTACTGTCCCCATATGGGGAAAGGTAAGACACCAAAACCACAAAACAAGACAGAGCCAGGTATGGTGGTGCATCACTCTGGGAGGCTGAGGCAGGAGAACTGCATGTTAAAGTCCCACATGGGATATTTAGCTGACTGAATACGAGGGAGGTGGTTGCTTAGTGTAGTATGAAGGCCCTGAGTTCCAGTCTCAGCACCACAAAACACAGACAAGCAAACAGCAGCAGCCTGATTAAAAAGGTGTGCAGCAAAGCGGACCCAACATTCTGTGAGGAGACCGAGGGCTGGGTTGCTTCTGGAAAGCAGGTGGGGACCAGGAAAAGCTTCCTGAAGGCACTGACGGGTGACCTGGTGCTGACAGGATGGACAGAGCTCGCTAAGTCTCTGATTGGCCTAAACTAGGTTTGGGCTTGTGATCCTCAGCCATCCACAGTGCTGGGGTTAGAGACCTGTGCCCCCGGGCCGGGCCCATTTTTATTTTTGATTTTGAGACAGTGTCTTGATAAGTCACTAAATTGTCCAGGCTGGACTTGAAACTGTGATCCTCCTACCTCAGGCTTCCAGAGTGCTGGAACTGCAGGCCTGTGTAACTAAGCCTGGTGTCACTTGTAAGCATTGATTCATTTACTTAGTTACTTTTGTGGTACTGGGAATTGAGCCCAGGGTCTTTATTTATTTATCTATTTATTTATTATTGAGACAGGGTCTCACTTTGTAGCCCAGGCTGGTCCTGAACTCACTGTGTAGCTCAGGTTGGCCTCGGAGTCATGGCAATCCTTCTGCCTCAGCCTCCCAAGTGCTGGGATTATTAGTGTGCACCTCCACACCTGGATTTATGTGGTGATGGGGAATCAAACTCAGGGCCTTGCACTTGCTAGCCAAGTGCCTTAACTGTGATGCCATTTTTCCAACCCTTATTTATTTTACTTATTCAGTACTGGAAATTCAACCCAAGGTCTTCGCACTAAGCTATATCCCCAGCTTTTATATTTTTAATCGAGAGACAGGTTTTGCTAAGTCACTAAATTACCCAGATTGGGCTCAAAATTGCAACCTTCCTGCCTCAGCCTCCTAGAATGCTAGGATTATAGGCCTGTACCTTCAGGCCCATTTACACTTAATAGTTTTGGTTTTTGTTTGTTTGTTTTGTTTTGTTAGAGTCTTGCTCTTTAGCCCAGGTTGGCTTCAAACTCAATGTAATACTTCTGGGCTCAAAATTACAACCTTCCTGCCTCAGCCCACTCAACGGCCAGGATAACAAGGACGTGCCACCACACTCAGTCAGTCACACAGTGAGAATTGAACCCAGGGCCTTACACATGGTAGGCCAAGGCTTTAACCAGTGGGCTACCCCCAAACACTGCCTGTAGCCTCTCAATGCCCTATTTAGCCTTGGGCTTTGCTTCTCCCTATTTCCGTGGTGAAGCTTCCCTGGATGCCCTTTCTGCTTGCTTGGTCCCAGTCCAGCCTGGTCCGCAGGGCGGGCGATCCAGGTGGGAAGCACCCCAGTGTCCCCATCCTCACGGAAACCCCTCGGCAGGGCTGCTGCTCTGTGCCATTTCTGCGGCTCCGATGCCTCTGCTGGTCTCTGGGCATCCACCTTGAGGCTGCCTTTCCGTGCACAGGCTGGTGGCGTCTTCCAGTGTCGCCTGGCATGTCTGCGCCCGCCCAGGTGGCTGGTCTTCTTTCCTCTGCGAGCAGGAGCAGAATACGAATGATGTTTCCCTTGATATTGTCAGCTTTGGTCCCCAGCCTGCCATTCCCGCCGCGATCCCTCGTTCTAACCTTTGTCCTTAAAGCCGCAGCTCCCCTCGTGCCTCATTTGAATGCGACGCCTACTCTCAGTTCCCTGAGTATCCTGTCTTGTCGGGAAGCATATGGTCAGGGAGCCTTGTCCTTGTTAAACACACTCCTCTATTACCAAACGTAGCCAATCAAAGGTTTGAAGCAGTAAGTGAAATCATTTCTAGAGAATAAATAAAATAAAAAATCACTGGTTAAGAAACAGAGTCATAGGTGCACATAGTGGCATGTGTCTATAATCCCAGCACTCTGGGAGGCTGAGGCAGGAGGATCAGTTGGAGGCTAGCAAGTTCCAGCCAAGCCTGGACAATTTAATGAACTCACTTTGGAGCCCAGGCTGGCCTTGGACTCATGCAATCTTCCTGCCTCAGCCTCCTGAGCGCTGGGATTATAGACGTGCACCACCATGCGTGGTTTATGTGATGCTGGGGCATTGAACTCAGGTACCTAGCATTTAGTAAGCGCTTTAACCGCAGAGCCATTCCTCCAGACCCCCCCTCCCCCACAAAAGCCTTATCTAATGAATTAACATCTGTAAACTTCTTAGAACACTAAGTGCCAGTGTGTTTATTAAATAAATAAAATATAGCCAGGCCTAGTGACACAGGCCTATAATCCCAGAACTTCATGAGCCTGAGGCAGGAGAATCACAAATTCAAGCGCACCCTATGCAAGTTAGCAATTTAGTGAGACCCTGCCTCAAAATCAGAAATAATAATAATCCCCAGTACCACAATGCAACACCCAAATAAACTAAACAACCAAATAAGAGAGGGCTGGAGGAACAGCGCAGTGGTTAAATGCTTGCCTTGCAAGCTCAAGGCCCTGGGTTCAATTTCCCAGCATCACATAAACTGGGTGTGGTGGCACATGGCTGTAATCTCACCACTTGGGGGCTGAGGCAGGAGGATTGCCAGGAGTAGGAGACCAGCCTGGACTACATACTGACCCCAAGACCAGCCTGGACTGCACAGTGAGATCCTATCTCAAAAAGGGGTGAGGGGGTGATGAGATATAGCCCTGTGAAGGCCCTGGTCCAAGCCATGTTACAAATAAATAATAAATAAACATACATGCATGCTCTCTGTAGCCAAGTGGCATAGCTCCTGGACCCATTTTCATCCTTGCAGACTCCCCCCCCCCCCCCCCCCCCCCC